>CAUYON010057478.1:0-20186 GCA_963573935.1 Arctocebus calabarensis
TCAAGGAAATGCCATGAAGGATATCTGTAACAGTATGATCAAAATATTTCTGAATGTATATGAATCGTGCCCTGTGATTGCACCAATGTACATAATTATGATTCAATAAAATTATTAAAAAAAAAAAAAAAAAAAGAATTTACCTACTGGGTAGCACCTATGGCTCAAAGGAGTGGCCCCATATACTGGAGGTGGCGGGTTCAAACCTGGCACCAGCCAAAAACTGCCGGAAAAAAATGAATTTATATACTAATACATTTAAATGACACTTGAAGGCAAATGACTCACTATCTGTTTAACAAAATATGTTATCTTAACTATAGGCTCTATATACAACATTTGAGGTAAGCTAGCTAATCAGTATTCCCCACCAACGGTATCATGTGGAACTCTGGGTTGATAATACAAACTACCATCCAGATTTAAAGGTCTTGATTATTAAAGGAGAGTACAAAGATTTGTGGTAAAAAATAGTGGAGATAATCACATTTATTGGCATTTTAAAGTATGGGTATAACTGTTCTTTTTATACCTACTACCCTTTTTAAAATGTGATGAAGTCGGTTATGATTCAGTGAAGCCCTTAACATCTAAGGCTCTTGTGTACAATAAATTTTTTTAGTTTATTTCCAGGGGCAAGTAGGCATGAAGGTACAGTTGGTTCTTGCTCATTGTAGTTTTTTTGTCCTATAAAGTAAGTGTGAACACTGAATTAGCAAACACTGAACCATTGTTCCTAGGGGAAATATAGGTTCCTATGAGCCTGTGGTCACTTTTGTCAGCTGATCAATATATAACTTTGTTTTACAAAAAAAAAAAAAAAAAACAAAAACAAAGTACAGTAGAACCTCCGCTAAGTTGACCTAATTTTCTTAGACCTAGGCATGCACCATATGTATGCATCATTACAGTAAGCTTATTTCCTTATGTTGACCACCTCTGTGGGAGGAAAGTTCAGAGGGTGGTAGATATGTTCATTATCTTGACTGTGCTGAGTCTATATATACATATATCAAAACTCACCAAGGGGCAGCTCCTGTAACTCAGTGGGTAGGGTGCCGGGCACATACACCAAGGTTGGCAGGTTTGAACCCAGCCCAGGCCAGCTAAATAACAATGACACCTTCAACAAAAAACTAGCGGGGTGCTGTGGTGGGCGCGTGTAGTCCCAGCTACTTCGGAGACTGAGGCAAGAGAATCACTTAAACCCAAGAGTTTGAGGTACCTGTGAGCTGTGACACCATGGCACTCTACAGAGGGCGACATAGAGACAGAAAGAAAGAAAAAAAAAAAACTCACCAAAGTGTACATTTTAAATATGTACAGTTTAGCTGGCACAGTGACTCATACCTATAATCTTAGCACTTTGAGAGGCCAAGGTTGGAGGATCACTTGAGGCCAGGAGATCAAGATCAGCCTGGACAACATAGTGACAGGCCATCTCTACAAAAAATTTAACAATTAGTTAGGCACAGTCATGAAATTGTAGTCTCAGCTCCTGGGGAGACTGGATTTGATCTGTGAGCCATAGTACACTGACCACTGATTTATATTTTTCTATATCTCTCCATTTTGCTATTATCTGTATTGTTCCAAACACCTCCACATTTATAAGAAATTTGACATCCGTCTCATAGTATTCATTGTCAGCCTAAGTGGCAAAGTACAGCGTCCAACTCACAGTAAGCATTCCATAAATGTGGCTGTAATTACTATTATTAAAAATTATCATATGGCCAGGCTCATGCCTGTAATCCTAACACTGTGGAAGGCCAAAGCAGGAGGATCACTTGAAGCTAGGAGTTTAAGACTAGTCTGAGCAACATAGCAAGACCCCTATCTCCACAAAAGCTTAAAAAAAAAAAGAAAAAGAAGAAGGAAAAATAGTCAGGTGTGGTGGTACATGTTTGTAGCCCCAGCTATTCAGGAGGCTGAGCCCAAGAGTTGGAAGCTACTAACAAGCTAAGATCCTATCACTCCAGCCTTCAGCCTGGGCAAAACAATGAGACTTTGTCTCTATAAATAAACAAAAGTAATTATCATATGGACATTCTTTTTTTTTTCTGAGACAGGTTCTCCCTTGCACACTCACAGCTTACTGCATCCTAGAACTCCTGAACTCAGGAGATCCTTCTGCCTCAGTCTCCCAAGAAGCTAGGACCACAGGCCTGCACTACCATGCCTGACTAATTTTAAAAAATGTTTCATAGTGACATGGTCTTAATATAATGTTCACACTAGCCTCAAATTCCTGTACTCAAGTTATCCTCTTACCTTGACCTCTCAAAGTGCTGGGATTATAAACAATGAGCTACCACCACACCTGGCCTCCCCTTATCCTCATATGACCAACTATAACTTCAGGTTCACAGTTTCTATATCTGCTCAACTCTTACACCCTGGACCTTGTCAACACTCTACAGCACTCTCGCTCTGAACCCTAAAGCTAATGTGACATAGATTAACTCTCCTGCTTGTCACTCTCACTCCCTTTATGCTGCTCTTCAACCTTAAAGAGCTTCCGGTCTACTTTCATCTGTTATCTTCTAATTTGTGAGATCCCCACTATTTTACTTTCTTCTTTTCAATCTCAATCTCACGGCCCATTACTTGAAGCCACCCTCTCACATCATCAACTCCTATTTTCCTTTTCCCCTCAAATGTACCAACCCAGTAAAATCCTATCTCAGCCTATCCATCTGCCTTCCCTGTTCTTACACCTTGATGGCCCAGGACTGCCAAAAATGACTTACCAAAACAGATCGATGCCATTACAAACTTATGCTCGCCAGCCTCAGCTGGGGCTTTAGCACTGCCTAGCAATACTTTCCCCTATCCTCTTACAAATAACCCAAACTTCTGAAACTTAAACAGTCTCTCAAGCTCCCTTAGGGTACCATACCTTTTCTTATCTTTAAGTATCCAATCTGTTCCTTCTCTTCTCACAAATTAGAGGTCAGAACAAATGCTCTAAAAATTTGTCCCACCTACACAATTTATCCACAATCCTTAATTCCTTCTCTCTAGACTCAGATAAGGAGTTGGTTCTATTGCTACCCTTGAAGTGCTCTGGATTCATCCCTGTCCCCTTTCCTCACCCCAATCTTACAAAACTAAACCCTGAATCAGTCCACTCATGTGCCCTCTCTGCACTCTAACCAAGCTCTTATCCTGAGCTTCTCCATCTCCCAAATGGTGAAATCTTTATAATATTTTTCTGAGTATTGGAACTGTAACAAGCCTAGAGGTGTCTGATATATGGTAATTATTAAATAATGGGTGACTATTGTTATTATCATGTTAACAGCCTAAAGGTGAAAGGATGATGACAAGAATTGGGACACAGGATAGGGGAGCTGTAGGGGAAAAGGAAAAAAAAGAAAATGATTAACCTTGCTATAAAATATATAGTCCTCTGGGAATATGTTCACGTTTTGTAAATTGTAGTAAATATACACCTATTTTTTGCTATCTCAGGGTATCAAACCTGAGGCCCACTGCCACATACAGATTATGTAAAGACTGTTTTGCTTATTTGTGGTGTTGGATATCACGAAATTATGCCTGGACCTTTTTGTTGGCTCATCAGCTTTCATTAGTGTTTGCTTAGATAATGTCTGGGCCAAGATAACACTGATTTTTCTAACATGCAGCCAAGAAGAAAAAGGTTGGACACTCCTGCCTACAACTAGCACTATAGAGAGGAAAGATTTAGCACTATAGAGAGGAAAGATTTGCTCTGGGTTCTATCTGGGTTCGATCAACAGAGAAAAATTAGCACATGTTCCTTCTATTAATATAGAATTTAAGTTAAAATTCACACACACACACAAAAAGGGAATTGTGGCAATCATTAGCTATGGAGAGTGTTAACAAAAAGTATTCCATTAGGTAATCCATGACTGAGGCAGGGGCACTTCCAGGTAAGTGCCTGTTCCAAAAAGGACAAGGAAGGTCAAAAACTGGAGGCCCAGTGTGGTGGCTAACACCTGTAATCTTAGCACTCTGGGAAGCCAAGACAAACAGATCCCTTAAACTCAGGAGATTGAGACCAGCATGAGCAAAAATTGTGTCTACTTGAAACAGAAAAATTAGCAGAGCATTGTACTACAGAGGAAGTTGAGGCAAGAGGATTGCATGAACCCAGGAGTTTGAGGTTGCTGTGAGCTAAGCTGACACCATGGCATTCTAGCCTGGGGCAACAGAGTGAGACTGTCTCAAAAAAAAAAAAAAATTAAAAACTGATCGATTTTATAGGTGTGGTGGTACATGCTTGTAGCCCCAGCTATTCAGGAGGTTGAGCCCAAGAGTTGGAAGCTGCAATGAGCTAAGGTCCTATCACTGCATTCCAGCCTGAACAAAAGAATGAGACCTTGTCTCTAAAAAAATAAATAAATAGCCAAAGTGCAAAGCAGAAAAATAGTGTAGTCCCAGCTACTCAGGAGGCTGAGGCAAGAGAATCGCCTAAGCCCAGGAGTTGGAGGTTGCTGTGAGCTGTGTGACGCCACGGCACTCTACTGAGGGTGATGGAGTGAGATTCTGACTCTACAAAAAAATAATAATAAAATAAATAAAAATAATTAGGTGTCAAAAAGAGACAGAAGCTGGCTTGAAGGCACGCCTACTGGCTAAATTTGGGGCAATTTCAGCATCAAAAAGAATAATGACAGTAATGTAGTTTAACACAGTGAATAAAAAAAGGAGAAAGGGGAAAGAGTAAAACTTCTGTAGAATAACAATGCTAGTTAATAAATGTAGCAGGAATGAATTAATTAGAAAATCATCACTTGACAATCTCTAAAGGCAGGGATTATCTCCATGATGCTGAAAACATGGGTAAAAAAGTTTAATAGATGTATTCTATAAATAGGTACTAGTATGACTTTCTAGTTAACTACAAAGAAGAAATGTACCTTTACAATGAAAAGACTACCAGTCATTCTCTTAATCAAGTGATGGAACAAGATCAGCAATAGTAGTGAGCATGATCTGGTATTACATGTGATGCCTGTGATGCAGTGAAAACACATGACATCGCCTAGCAGTATATCCAAAAACATTCAAACCAAACTAATAAAGAGAAAACGATCAGACAATTAGCCAGTCCACAGTCTTGCTACTCAAAATGTGATCAAAAGACCAAAATCACATCACCTGGAAGCTTATTCACAATATAGATATCAGGCCCCACTCCCAACAACTAAATCAGAATTTGCTTTTTAACAAGCTCCTCAGGTGATTCAGAGGGACAAAATTTGAGAATCTCTGTATAAGACTATTCAGCCAGACTTCAAAAAGTCAGTGTCATAAAAACAAAATAAAAGTCCAGGCGGACTGATTTGGATTTAGAGAGACATAACAACCAAAAGCCATAAGCTTTAATAAACTTTAACTGAACCTGGAATTGGGGGAAAACATAGTTATAAAATACATTTTGTGGGGACAGTGGGGACAATTTGTGTACTTTTTAATAGATGTACTGGAGTACTGCTATTTTTCTTAAATGCGATAATGGTATTTAATAACATAATTTTCTTAGTCTTAGAAGATATGCCCTGAAATATTTAAGGTAATATATCATCGTATCTACAACTTACCTTTAAAAGATTCATAGAAACAGACAGGTTGAAATTTTTGTCATATAAAAACTTGGAGAAGAGTATTCAATTAGCCCACAAGAGAAATGGTAAGTTTTTTGTGGCAGACAGGATGACTTACATAGCCACATTTATCATAACACCCAGTTTAGAAGATACACATAAATGCTCAATGGATGTTTGCTGAAAGAAAATAAAATTTATTTGTTTAAATCATATTTTATTAACAGAAATTACTAAGGTATTTAATTAAGAGCTGGTAAAACTAGTTGGCTAGGCTCGGCGCCTGTGACTCAACGGGTTAAGGTACCAGCCACGTACACCTGAGCTGGTGGGTTCGAATCCAGCCCGGGCCCGCCAAACAACAATGATGGCTGCAACCAAAAAATAGACGGGCATTGTGGCAGGTGCCTGTAGTCCCAGCTACTTGGGAGGCGGAGGCAAGAGACTCGCTTGAGCCCAGGAATTGGAGGTTGCTGTGAACTGTGATGCCACGGCCCTCTATCGCGGTGACAGCTTGAGGCTCTGTCTCAAAAAAAAAAAAAATAAAATAAAATAAAAATAAAACTAGTTGGCTATACAGCATGTATGAAAGTATAGGCTGTCCCTGTATAAGAGGCAATAGAGTATAATGATAAAGGTTTGGGGGTTAGTTAGACCCAGATTTTATTAGTGAGGTCTCCTTGGTTAGATTTGATCTCCCTAAGTCTCAATTACTCTATCTGTAAAATAAAAATAATAGTATCTTTATAGGGTAGTTTCAAGGATAAAATAAGATACAAGATAATAAAAGATAAATGATAAATGTTCACTGTCATTCTATCAACAATGTTAGCTAAATGGAATTCTATAAAATGAAGATATTGTTTTCATAGACCAGATTTGGACTTTATTCTGAAATTAAAGATCTTTATATGATCTCAGGACATTTTCCGAAAATTGTGAGTCAAGATGAGGAGACAGAACACTTCTCACTTCTCCTTTTTATTTGTTACATTGAAGAAAAAAAGATTCAGTAAAATGGTTAGGGTTAGGGTAAACTGTCCCCAAGATGACCAACAGAATAACAGCTTCCCTCTTCAAGCAGACCTCAGTGAACCAGCATAAAGTATTAAAGATTAGCAAAATAAATTTGTTATAAATGAGTGGCAATCACAGTCAATATATAAGAGAGTATGTAAATAATTTTGTCAAGTTATACTAACCTCTCCTGAATAGAAATGTTGTGAGAAACCAGTGTCTTCGTGGGAGTTTACCTGAACATAGTTTTCTGGAAACACTTAGAGAAAATATAAGCACCTGTCTTTTTAGTTTAAGTGTACTCATTATGCCCAGATGTAATGTGACTGATATCAATAGATGATACTAACCCAATTACTCTACATAATTCTAAAGTGATCTCTCTGAATGGTTGGCAGAGAGGCAGGTTGGCATACTGCTTGTTTTCATGAATAAAGTTTAATTGGAACACCCCCACTCGTTTATGTATTGACTATTACTTTGTTTTTGTTTGTTTTTTTTTGAGACAGAGTCTCATTATGTCACCCTGGGTAGAGCACCGTGGCGGCACAGCTCATAGCAACCTACAACGCTTGAGCTTAAGTGATTCTCTTGCCTCAGCCTCCCAAGTAGCTAGAACTACAGGTGCCCACCAGAACACCCAGCTATTTTTGTTGCAGTTGTCATTGTTGGTTAGCAGGCTTGGGCCAGGTTCCAACCTGCCAGCCTTGGTTATGTGGCTGGCGCTCTATCACTGAGCTACAAGAGCCAAGCCTATTGATTATGACTTTTAAGTACAATAGGAGAGTGAAAAGTTGCAACAAAGACCATATGGCCTGTAAAGCCCAAAATATTTACTATCTGGTCTTCTACAGAAATTGCTGACTCCTGCACTAGACAAGCGATCCAAGAAGGTAATAAAATGTGTTAGACTCACCTGAGGTGTTGTCTTTTTGTACTGATCACCTCCATCGATCACATCCCTCATGATTTTTCCTGTGAGAAATTCATACTCTTCTGGACTCAATTCAATAGACTCTATGGTTTTCCCACAGCTGGAACACTGACCGCTGTAATTATAATTGTTTATGTTATATAATGTCCTAGAAAACTTTTTTCTAAAGTGAATAATCCCAAAACATGAGGAAATCAAAGGTGATTAAAAAAAGATCAAACCGGCTTGGCGCCTGTGGCTCAACGGGCTAAGGCACCAGCCACATACACCTGAGCTGGCGGGTTCGAATCCAGCCTGCGCCGCCAAACAATAATGACGGCTGCAACCAAAAAATGGCCGGGCATTGTGGCGGGCGCCTGTAGTCCCAGCTACTTGGGAGGCAGAGGCAGGAGACTCGCTTGAGCCCAGGAATTGGAGGTTGCTGTGAGCTGTGATGCCACTGCAGTCTCTCCAGGGTGACAGCTTGAGGCTGTGTCTCAAAAAAAATAAAATAAAATAAAAAAAAGATCAAACCTTTGTAATCACCACATGCATCTCATTTTTACAAACCTGATGATATCATGTATCAGTGTGCAAGAAATCCCAAAAAAGTAGACTGATGGGTATCTGGCTGAAAGTAATTCCTAAAACATAAATGGGCCTCAATTGTCTCTGGGAAAACACCTCACACAGCTTCACACAGAATCACAGTGCTTACAAGAAAATCGTTTTGATCACTGCCAAGTCGCCACATGCAAAACATGGATTTTGGTCAGTTATTCTAAACTCTTTTTTTAAAAAATAATTTTATTAAATTGGCTTGGCACCTGTGGCTCAACGGGCTAAGGCGCCAGCCACATACACCTGAGCTGGTGGGTTCGAATCCAGCCTGAGCCTGCCAAACGACGATGACGGCTACAACCAAAAAAAAAAAAATGGCCAGGTATTGTGGCGGGCGCCTGTAGTCCCAGCTACTTGGGAGACAGAGGCAGGAGACTCGCTTGAGCCCAGGAATTGGAGGTTGCTGTGAGCTGTGATGCCACTGCAGTCTCTCCAGGGTGACAGCTTGAGGCTCTGTCTCAAAATAAATAAATAAATAAATAATTTTATTAAATCATAATTGTGTACATTGGTGCAATCATGGGGCACAATGTGCTTACTTCATATATAATTATAAACTCTTAATTATTCTACCCCTAAGGTGTTCTTTTTTGTGTTTGTTTTTTTGAGACAGAGTCTCACTCAGTTGCCCTGGGGTTGAGTGCTGTGGAATCATACATAGCTCACAGCAATCTCAAACTCTTTGGCTCAAGTGATCCTCTTGCTTAGCCTCCCAATAGCAGGGACTACAGGCACCTGCTACAATGCCCGGCTAGTGTTATTTTTAGAAGAGAGAGGTCTCACTCTCGCTCAGGCTGGTGTGACTGTCTTTATTATCAAAATTTTACAATTCTCAAATGTCCTAGCCCCCTCAAATTCCACAGGAGGCTTCAGTGTTCTCATCAGAACTGAAGCAGACAGCTAAACGGTCTGGACTTGACAGGGATGAAACAGTGAGGGTTCTCTCAGCTCCAGTGACCTAGCAACACAATCTTAGAAAAAGTAGAGACGAGACAGAGAGGTCTCAGCACAAACTGCTGAATAGAACTTTGTAACTTTCTGTACACCGATGCAAGTCTTCTGAGTTTTTCCCAGGATCAGTCCTGAGATAACTACAGCTCCTTTTTCTACTAAATTGACCCCTGAAGAAAGACAAGTGATATGCCACTGCAGATTGTGCTCAAGAGCCACTGGGCCTGTGCACAAGGCTAAAAAAATGAAAAATATTAACACCTAAGACCAGGCGTGATGGCTCAGGCCTGTAATCCCAGCATTCTGGGAGGCCGAGGCGGGTAGATTGCCTGAGCTCACGGGTTTGAGACCAGCCTGAGCCAGAGTGAGACCTCATCTCTTAAAAAGCGCTGGGCATTGTAGCAGGTGCCGGCAGTCCCAGCTACTCAGGAGGCTGAGACAAGAGAATCGCATGAGCCCAAGAGTTTGAAGTTGCTGTAAGCTGTGACACCACAGCACTCTACCCAGAGTGACAGAGACTCTGTCTCAAAAAAAAAAAAAAATTTAACCCCTAGCACATTATAACACTAAAATCCCACCCTCAGAGAGAGATTTGTCCACCATTTCTTATTCATGGGATACACATACTAACATGAGTGCTCACTGTGCTTTTGTGCCCTGCACTCCAACCCAAACATGCAATGGGGTTCACTTCCTTTATGCATTATTCATTTTCACCTCCATAAAAACACCTTGACTCTACTAATCGGGGAGGTGGATTTGAGGTAGCCTGTGCCCCTCCCCCCACACCCCAGTTTACAAGGCCTCTGAAATAAATCCTTTTTCTCTAGACAATCCTCGTTTTCCCAGTAACTGGCTTTCTGTGCAGTGAGCAACAGTGAACCCCCCTTTGTGGGTTCGTTAACACTGGTCTCAGAACTCCTCAGCTCAAGCAATCTACCTCCCCTGACCTCCCACAGTGCTAGGGTTAAAGGCACGAGCCACCAGGCCCAGCCCTAAGATGTTCTTAAGTATTTTTTAATCAGGTCTGGAGAGGTGGCTCATGCCTGTAATCCCAGCACACTGAGAGGCTAAGACAGGGGTGGACTGCTAGAGCTCAGGAGTTCCAGATAAGCCCGAACAAGAGCAAGACCCTGTCTCTACTAAAAGTAGAAAAATTAGCTAGGCATTGTGGCAGGCACCTGTAGTCCCACCTACTCAGGAGGCTAAGGCAAGATGATTGCTTGAACCAAGGAGTGTAAGGTTACTGTGAGCCAGGTTGACACCACAGCATTCTCGCCTGGGCCAGAGAGTGACACTGTTTCAAAAAAAAAAAAAAAAAGTCATACCTGTAATCCCAGCACTTTGGGAGGCTGAGGCAGATGGAATGCATGAGATCACGGATTCTTGACCACCTTGAGCAAGAGCAAGACCCCATCTCTAAAAACAGCCAGGCAAGGCCAGGCAAGGTGGCTCATGTCAGTAATCCTAGCATGTAATCTGGGAGGCCAAGGCAAGTGGATTACCTGAGGTCACGAGTTCAAGACCAGCCTGAGCCAGCCAGAGCAAGACCTCATCTCTAAAAAAAATAGCTGGGTGTTGTGGCAGGCACCTGTAGTCCCAGCTACTTGGGAGGCTAAGGCAAAGAATTGCTTAAGCCCAAGAGTTGGAGGTTGCTGAGAGCTGTGACACCATGGCACTCTACCAAGGGTGACAAAATGAGACTCTGTCTCAAAAAAAAGTTTTTGTTGTTTTTTTTTTTAAATCAATAGCAACAAAACCTACTAAATCTGAATCAAACAAGTGAAAAATAAATGCAATAGTGGCCTTTACCTTTTCTGGATTGTGGTGAATCGTCCTTTCCATTGTTGTCCAGGAACACTACAAAGTAGATCGCAAAACCAAATCATCAGAAGGTCAGACTCTTGCTGAACTGAAACATAATTTATTATATTTACAAACTCTGTAGGGAAGAGTTCTGCAAAGTTCAAAGTACTTCCCTGGAACGTTGTTTTTTTTTTTTTTCTGTAGGAACAGCTTCTTACCTTATCGCCCTCGGTAGAGTGCTGTGGCGTCACACAGCTCACAGCAACCTTTAACTCCTAGGCTTAGGCGATTCTCTTGCCTCAGCCTCCCAAGTAGCTGGGACTACAGGCACCTGCCACAACGCCCGGCTATTTTTTTTGGTTTTTTTAGAGACATAGTCTTACTTTGTCGCCCTTGTTAGAGCTCTGTGCTGTCACTCACAACAACCTCCAACTCCTAGGCAATTCTCCTGCCTCAGTCTCCTGAACAGCTGGGACCACAGGTGCCCGCCACAATGTCCAGCTATTTTTGCTGCAATTTGGCTGGGGTTGGGCTTGAACCCGCCACCCTCGGTTTATGGGGCCGGCGCCCTACGCACTGAGCCACAGATGCCGCCCTATTTTTTTTTTTTTTAAGATGGGGTCTCACTCTTGCTCGGGCTGGTCTCGAACTGCTGAGCTCAGGCAATCCACCCACCTCGGCCTCCCAGAGTGTTAGGATTACAGGCATGAGCCACCACGCACTGACTCCTTTTTTCTTTCTTTCTTTTTTTTTTTTGTAGAGACAGAGTCTCACTTTATCGCCCTCGGTAGAGTGCCGTAGCGTCACACTGCTCACAGCAACCTCCAGCTCTTGGGCTTAAGCGATTCTCCTGCCTCAGCCTCCCGAGTAGCTGGGACTACAGGCGCCCGCCACAGCGCCCGGCTATTTTTTTGTTTTTGCAGTTCGGCCGAGGTCAGGCTTGAACCCGCCACCTTCGGTACATGGGGCCGGCGCCCTGCTCGCTGAGCCACAGGAGCCGCCCTTTTTCTAAGACAGAGTTTCATTCTGTTGCCTTGGGTAGTAGAGCGTCATGCTGTCATAGCTCACAGCAACCTCGAATTCTTGGGCTTGAGCAATTCTCTTGCCTCAGCCTCCCAGTAGCTGGGATTATAGGCACCCACCACTATCCTGACTAGTTTTTCTATTTTTAGTAGAGATGGGGGGGGGGGTTCTCCATCTTGCTCTGGCCTCAAATTCCTGAGCTCAAGCAATCCATCCACCTCAGCCTCTCAGAGTGGCAGGATTACAGGCATGAGCCACCATGCTGGGCACCTTCCCTACTTCTTAACTCAAGACCTCATCATCTCACACCCAAACCTAAAATTTTATACCCAAATAGATCCTCCCCTACCCTAAAACTTAATCCAAACTTAATCCTTCTCAAATCACTGTTTTGGCAATGACCTTTCTAAAATTCCAAAACTGGCATTCTTGATAAAAGAATAAAGTCTTAAGTCCTTGGCACGCAAAGATGTTCACACCTAGCTCCTCCCCTGTTTATGTTCAATAAGTTAAGATAATTAAGTATAATTTCCACTTCCAAGCTCTGTATATATGATATAGAATAAAAAGAAAGGGAAAAACAGATGAAAGGAACGAATTTTTAGGAAAGAGCCTGAAACAAATTAATGAAGAGATAAAAGACTGAAGCAATGGATAGGTATATAGCCAGTAACATGTATAAAATCAAAGAGAAGGCTCAGCACCCGTAGTAAAGTGGTTATGGTGCAGGCCATATACACCGAGAGTGGCAGGTTTGAACCCTTCCTGGGCCAACTAAACAACTACAACAATAACAATGACAAAAATAGCTGGGCATTGTGGTGGGCACCTATGGTCCCAGCTACTTGGGAGGATGAGGCAGGAGAATCGCTTAGGCCCAAGAGTTTGAGGCTGCTGTGAGCTGTGACACCATCATACTCTACAGAGGGCAACATGGTAAGACTCTGTCTCAAAAAGAAAAAAAAAACTCAAAGAGAAAGCAAAGAGAATTTTGGAAAAAGAGCACTTAAATGATGGGAAAGATCTAAAACAAACTAAAAGGATGAGGATTTTCCATTTTAACGGTCATGTAAAACCCTTAGTCAGGATTCCTCTCTGCACTCTTACCTTTTAGGTTGTTGAAATACAGACGTTAGACAGAATATAAGCACTCTAGCCTAGTCAGTAGATTTCAGAGGAACTTCTGAAAATACCGACATCTCCCAAGGATAGCTCTAGTCAAATATTACTTTTTCTTGCTATGAACTCTGGTCACAAGTACTAACTATTCTTAGGTACTCATATCTTACTTGATGCCTAAGAAAATAAAACCAATGATCCTTGTACTAAAAGGTAACAAACACATAAAAAAGTGCTCTATTATTTCCTTTTTATGCAATGGGAACAGATTAACACAAGTTGTTTATGCGAGTCTTTTTTTTTTTTTTTGCAGTTTTTGGCCACAGCCGGGTTTGAACCCACCACCTCCAGTATGTGCAGCCAGTGCCCTACTCTCTGAGCCACAACCGCCACCCTATTTTATTTTATTTTATTTTTGAGACTGAGTCTCAAGCCATTGCCCTGGGTAGAGTGCCTTGGTGTCACAGCTCACAGCAACCTCAAACTCTTGGGTTTAAGTGATTCTCTTGCCTCAGCCTCCCAAGTAGCTACAGGCGCCCACCACAATGCCTGGCTTTTGGTTTTTGGTTGTAGTTATCATTGTTGTTTGGCAGGCCTGTGCTGGATTTGAACCCGCCAGGTCTGGTGTAGGTGGCTTGCACCCCAGACACTTGAGCCACAGGCCTTAAGCCGCTATTACTTTTTTAAAGAGAGAAAATTTTGTCTTAAAGAGGAAACAAAGTTACTACAAGAAGTATAGTTTGAATAAAATGGTTGGCTCTCAGAAACTAACAACAAAAAGGAAAGGCTACTTTTAAAGCATATATATTAAAATAAATACACATAAAGAAAAAAATCAAAATTACCTCTCAAACCATGTTTTTATACTGTGTGCAAATGACTCCCCAGGATACAGCTGATTATTTCTTAGATACAAAAGAATGTCTAGTAGTTTATCTGAATAGTTATCATCCTTTATGTCTTTTCCCAAATCGAAGAAGGCTTTTAAAGTTTCCAACATAGGAATGAGATTATGATTTAGCAATTCCTGATACAAATTCCAAGCTATGTCTACATCTTGATGAAGGAGGGCTCCTTGGATACAGTCATCATAGTTCTTTCTTGAAGGGATCATGATTTTTTTGAGGTCTCCTAACAGCAGCAAGGCCTCTCTCCATCTGTCTGAATGGATTAATCCCCGGATGAGAAGAGTATATGCTCCAGGCTCTAAATTTTTATATCTGGCTTTCATGATTTCATAAATATCAATAACTTCTGATGTCTGCTTATGAAAGACACAGAGATGTAAATACTTGACCAGTAAATCATAGCCTACAATACCATTGTTTTTTGCCGCTACCCATGCCAGCAGAGATTTAGCCACATCTACAGAGCTATTATGGTGGGCCATCTGTGAACTGATCCAACGTTCAAAACTGACTTTTCCTTTGAAATCTTCCTTAAGTTTATCCCAATCCTCTGACCTCAAAGGTTTTGTTGGGAGTTGAATAGCGTTCTTTACAGGTGGCAATTCACGATCTTTAACAGGTGGCAATTCATGATCTTTATTCTGACGATTCATCCGTGATCTCTTCTTAGCTGCTCCTGCTGAAAAAAGATCAGAAAAACCAGAAGAAACATGCTTATTACTGCCCTCATCTTTTCTGAGATGTCTGGCCTTGGCAATTAGCAGATTGATTGATTTGGTATTTTGCAGACATGTTGTTTTAAGAGAAAACCATCTCTGGTGGTTCCTGATGCCACAGAAGTCTGTGAGAAAGAGACACAAGTAAGAGTGTCCTGGGCCTAGCCATACCGACTTGCTCTTCCAAAGTTTAGGAAAGCTTCCAACACTAGACAAACAGAAAGTCATTCTGCAGTGAGATCAGCACCAAAAATCCTTACTTCTACAGCAAAATTAAGGGTTTGGAGGTCAGAGGCGGAGAGCAGAAGTGCAACTTTTAAAAATATTTTCGTTTCTTCCTTACAAATTAAGGTGCTGCTTTTGAGGTTACTTGATAGAAACGAAGGCAGGTGAGTTTTCTCTATAAAACGATCCCGGGACATCCAACGTCGCAAACCCCAAACCAGGGTCCAGAGCAGGAATCCTCTGGGGTCTGTTACATTCCAGTCCACGAATCTGAAGAAGAGGCACAAGGAGCAACACCTAGTTTTACCCACGTGGATCACAAACGTCCTGAAATGGGGCAAGAGCTCACGGAAGGCTCGCTGGAAAAGGGGCGTCAAGTAGAAACTGCGACCAAGAGCCCCCAACCGCTACTTCACTAGCAATGACAGCGGTGAAAGCCAAAGTCTAGGGGCCCTCGTCCTGCATAACCCTCCCCAAACGGCAAAACTCGACCAAGGGGAGTCGGGAAGGGAGGTGGAGAGTCAGCCGAGCCAACAACTCGGGTATGAGAAGTCCAGGAATGGCGCTGCCTTGACTGAGTACCCACCGCTAACAACCGAAGTTCACCTCATTCAACAACTCACCGCCGCACTCGACGCAGCACTCACGCGACCACGAAGGCGGCGGAAACTACGGTGCCCACAATGCACCGCGCCGGGCCCGGCCGCCAGCCTGACCTGCGCCCAGGCGTTCCACTCGGCCAGGCGGCGAGGGAAAAAAGCGAATTTGTAAGCATTTAGTGATAAAAGACGGGTGCTTAAGTGTCTCTTATATTCAGGGGACCTTGAGGGCCTCCAGATTTCCGCAGTATATAAATAAAAGAATCTGTGAAAGAAGGAAGCGCGTTTCTCACCGGAAACTTCAGGGGGCTGCCTAGTCACGTGATGCGCCCGCGCTAGAGTCCCACAGTGAAAAAAATCGCAGGCTTTCTTCTGGCTTTTAAAATCAGGCTTGGTGTGGTTGGGATACCTCCCTGAGGAAGATAATTTTCCGTTCCCTTCGCGTCTGCCTTTTCCTGTCGGCGTCCTCGCCGGGTCCTCTGCGGTAGATAGTTTTGATCTCTTTATGCGGCACTTCCGCCCACGTCCAAGATGGCGCCTGCGTCGCCCTCCTACCCTTCACGGGGGTCTGTCGGCGTCTGACGTAGAGCTCGTAGGGGAGGGGCGGGAGTAAACAGCAAATGCAGGCGCTGCAGCGCGGGAGTCGGCCATGGACTGGAGAGAAGTTCTTCGCCGGCGCTTAGCGACGCCCAGCACCGGTCCAAACAGTGAGTTTGGGAGGGGCCGCTTGTTGGGATAGCCCGGCCCTAATCTCTTAGACGTGGGGGGAGAATGAGGAGGAGCAATTGGGAGCCACGGTTTCGGCTGCTGTAGAAGCTGCCGATGAAGGAGGCGGAGTGGAACGTGGGTTTAGGGATCCAGAGAGGTTCGACCCAAACTTCCCTGAGAAAGAACCTGCAGGAACGAAATGCTTAGCCTTAGCCACAGTTTTCCATGGTCTTAACGTAAACTTGTGAGGAATATTTGAGAACCGCGGCTCCAACAAGTCTTCGACCCCACCAGGATTTATAATTCATTGATTCTGCCGCCTTTTTGCTGACACACTTTTTGTTTCCTTCCTAATCCGTTTTTTTAGAGTTCACAGACCATTTTCTCTTGGTCTGTTTCCCTCTCCTTCATACTCGCTTGTTAACTAATTTGGTTAAATCTGTCTTTCTTCTTTCACACTCGCACTCAGAGCTCCTGAAAGTGCCTGGAGTAAAACAGAACCGCGGTGAGTTGGGTCACTTTTAATCCATGTCACCTAAACAGAAGGTGTTTTGGTCGTGTCCACCGTGTTTCCCTAGACTCTCATTCCTCTACACTCAGCTTCTCATCTCCCAGGCTTCCCATTTGTCCGATCCACTCCTTACCTTCAGTTGAACTTGTTTCTTTTGAATGCACAAGGTTTCTCCAGTCTCCCTTAAAGTCGCTGTACATAGGGAAAATAGGGAATTGTAGATAAATGTATCTTTAATTACAAACTTTTACAGAGAGGTGGCCAACGTGTAGAGAACATTCGATGTACTAGATTCCATCGTTTGTGCTAGGTCCTATTTTTGCCTTTTCTAAGCTGGACTTCTGTAGTTGTCCCCTGTCCTGCATCATCAATTTTTCTTTCTTAATCATTTCCATCAGTATGTAAACAAGCTAGTATTTCTCCCCTCTTAAACTTTTTTTTTTTTTGAGACATTGTTACTCTCTGGCCCTGGGTTGAGTGGCGGTGGTTTCTTCATAGCTCACAGGAACCTCAGACTCTTGAGCTTGAGCAATCCTCCTTCCTCAGCCTCCCCAGTATCTGGGACTAGGAGCACCAGCCACTATGCCAGGCTACTTTTTTTCTATTTTTAGTAGAGACACAGGTCTCACTCTTGTTCAGTCTGGTTTCAAACTCCTGAGCTCAAGCAACCTGCCGGTCTCAGCCTCCCAGAGTGCTAGGAATATAGGCATGAGCCACCACACTCAGCCATCTTAAACTTTCTTTTATAGTTTTTTTTTTTTTTTTTTTTTTTTGACAGAGCCTCAAGATGACACCCTGGGTAGAGTGCTGTGGCATCACAGCTCACAGCAACCTCTAACTCCTAGGCTCAAGGGAGTCTCTTGCCTCTGCCTCCCGAGTAGCTGGGACTACAGGTGCTCGCCACAACACCCAGCTATTTTTTGGCTGCAGCCGTCATTGTTGTTTGGCGGGTCCGGGCTGGATTCGAACCCGCCAGCTCACGTGTACGTGGCTGGTGCCTTAACCCTTTGAGACACAAGCGCCAAGCCTTAAACTTTCTTGATTTAATTTCCATCTCTAGTTAATGCCTCTATTTTGTTTCCCTTATACCAACACTTACTAAAAGAGTTGTGGTTAAATCTGTGTTTGTCTCTAATTCCTGCTTGTTAGGACTCATCAGTGACTTTCATATTGTTAAATCCAGTGGTCAGTTGTCAGTCCTCATTTTACTTATACAATTTTGGGGGTTCCTCCAATAGCTCTGAGCCATAGTAAAGATAGTAAATTACAGGTTTGGTCCAAGGTTAAAAATAACATGGGAGATGTAGAAGAAATGCAGTCCTAAAAGGAGTTCAGGTAAACAACTACAGGCTTATTGGAAGTGACAGCAGAAAAAAAAATAAACCTTTGAGAAAATGGACCACAGAACTCAAGATCTCAGTGAGTCTGAAGTGCAAGTAATGGCAGTGAGGTTTTGAATGACCAGAGAGGGTGATCTGAGTATATCAGAGTTTAAGTTTCAGAAAAGAAGCAAATAAGGTCTGGGATCATGCCATAGAACTGAGTGAAGTAGAAGTGAAAGCCTTTTTTTTTTTTTATAGAGACGGAGTCTCACTTTGTCACCCTTGGTAGAGTGCTGTGCAGTCACAGCTCACAGCAACCTCCAGCTTCTGGGCTTAGGTGATTCTCTTGCCTCAGCCTCCTGAGTAGCTGGGACTACAGACTTCCGCCACAACGCCGGGCTATTTTTTGATGCAGTTTGGCCAGGACTGGGTTTGCACCCACCACCCTCGGTATATGGGGCCGGCGCTCTACTTGCTGAGCCACAGGAGAAGTGAAAGCCTTTAGAGTTGCAGGGCTCATAATCATTCACATAAATGTTTATTTGTGGTAGATGGTAGCAGGGCCTTGTGAAGACTGCTGTGCACCACTCACTGTGGTCCACAAATAAGTGAGGAGGACTGGCCTAATGAGACAGCCATGTCCCAGGAGTAGGCAGGTTGAAGGGTAAGAGACCCCTCAGTTTTCAGCTTCAGACAGAGGCGTTTTCTAACATTAGGTTAAAGGCTAGGGCTGCTTTGTTCACTCTTCCAGTACCAGTTTCTAGTACAGTGCCTGCACATAGCAGGTGCTCAGTAAATTTTGGTTTTTTATTGAATGAATTAGGAACACTGTACAAGTCTGTAGGAGAGGCAATGACTTGAAGAGACTACCTTTAGTGATCAACAGAAGTAGAGAGAGCAAGCTCAGAAGTGGCTGAAAATTTGCAAGGTGTGGTGATTCACAGCTGTAATGCTAGCACTTTGGGATGCCAGGCAGGTGAACTACTTGAGCTCAGGAGTTTGAGACCAGCTTGAGCAAGAGTGAGACCCTGTCTCTGTTAAAAACAGAAAAACTAGCTAGGTGTGGTGGTGGGCTCCTATCGTCCCAGCTACTAGGGAGGCTGAGACTAGAGGATTGCACAAGCCCAAGAGTTTGAGGTTGCTGTGAGCTATGAAGACACCACATCCACTCTACCCAGGGTGACAGAGTGAGACTCTGTTTCAAAAAAAAAAAGAAGTGGCCAAAGATGTAGGGGACGCTGATTCAGCGGAGGTAGTGATTGTTAGAGTTTCAAGTTAGGTGCTGTTGAAGGTGAAGGCCTTTTTGGCACTGTAACTATTTTAATTAGGCTGTAGTATATAGGATGATCTGAGTAAAGGTATTGCTTGATTTTAAAATGTTTTTCTCTTGATCTGTTTTGTTACCAGAAAAAAAAAGTGAACAAGAATTAAAAGATGAAGAAATGGATTTATTTACCAAATACTATTCAGAATGGAAAGGTGGTAGAAAAAGCACAAATGAATTCTATAAGACCATTCCCCGGTTTTATTATAGGGTAAGTAGTATCTAAGCAAATTTCTTGTAGAATATATAAATGTAATTTTTTAAATGGGGTGAGAATCTTAAATTTAAAAAATAGAGGATTATATTTTACATTTTATATATATAATGTATATATATTTTATATAAATATATATATTATGTATTTAATTATAAATAATTATTGATATATAACAATTATATATATAATTATTATATATAAATATATATTATATATATTTTTTTCTTTTTTGAGACAGAGTCTCACTATGTCATCCTCATGACGCTGAGCCTGTCATGCCACTTTGATATAAGGTGTAAAAATTTTGCGCAAGGATAAACTGAAAAATATTGAGAATGGACATCTTAAAGAATTTCATGGCTCGGCGCCTGTGGCTGAATGGGCTAAGGCGCCAGCCACATACACCTGAGCTGGCGGGTTTGAATCCAGCCCAGACCCGCCAAACAACAAAGATGGCTTCAATAAAAAAAAAAATGGCCGGGCGTTGTGGCGGGCGCCTGTAGTCCCAGCTACTTGGGAGGCAGAGGCAAGAGACTCGCTTGAGCCCAGGAATTGGAGGTTGCTGTGAGCTATGATGCCACAGCACTCTATCCAGGGTGACAGCTT
>CAUYON010057479.1:0-11223 GCA_963573935.1 Arctocebus calabarensis
TTGAGACAGAGCCTCAAGCTGTCACCCTGGATAGAGTGCTGTGGCATCACAGCTCACAGCAACCTCCAATTCCTGGGCTCAAGCGAGTCTCTTGCCTCCGCCTCCCAAGTAGCTGGGACTACAGGCGCCCACCACAACGCCGGGCCATTTTTTTTTGGTTGCAGCCGTCATTGTTTGGTGGGCCCAGGCTGGATTCAAACCCGCCAGCTCAGGTGTATGTGACTGGCATCTTAACCTGCTGAGCCACAGGCGCCGAGCCTAGTAATTATAATTTTTAAAAAATGAGTCCATGTGCGCCTTTCCTTGTGCTTCCCATCTTCATCCTAATGGTGGTTAGTGGCTCATCCCTACCCTGGGTTCTGGCCTATGAGCACTGGGAATAGGACAGGGGCGAAGTGTATGGGAGGGAGATGCCAGCTATGAGGCTGCCGAGTACCCACCCTGTCTTGAGACCCTTCATCTGCAAAGAGCCCTGTCCAAGTCAGTGCCTCTGCAAGGCCAGTGAGGGGTTGGGGGTTCCAGCTCTGCTCCATTTCTGTGCTCCCTATGCTGGTACTAGACCATCCCATC
This sequence comes from Arctocebus calabarensis, assembly GCA_963573935.1. Taxonomy (NCBI): domain Eukaryota; kingdom Metazoa; phylum Chordata; class Mammalia; order Primates; family Lorisidae; genus Arctocebus; species Arctocebus calabarensis. Next base: position 571 of record CAUYON010057479.1, read on the forward strand.
GTCCCCCCTCCTGTTCAGGAGACTGGAGGGACCCTCTCCTGGGCCTGTCTGAAGCTGACTCAAGTTCCTGGGTGAAATTTTCAGCCCTAAGCCCGTTATCAGAGGGGATTTAGCCTCAGTTTCCTAGGGATAAGGGCTATGAGCCATTCCTGGAGCCTCCTCTGAGGAGCCAGTGGCATTAAAGGAACTCACTGCCATAGCTGTCAAAGTGCAGAACTGTCATGGAGCTAGACCCTCCCAAGGGCACAGGCAGAGCCCCAGTGGAAACCCTGCAGACACTCAGCGGAAGCATGTGCCCTTTACTAAGAAAGACTTATCTATAGCCAGGAGTCACAAGATCAGATCTTCTACATCCTTGTCTTTAATGGATGTCAAATAAATAAACCCCAGAACCTCCCTCAGTGTGTCCTCCCTCTGTGAGCCTCGCTGTTGGTGCTGGTCTTTCCACCCCCGTCGGTTTCTGAGCTTCTAGCTCCTGTGCAGCCCAGGCAGGGGAGGCTGCACCCACTGCCTCTGTGAGGTGCTCCCGCTTCTCCCTGGCACAGCTCCTTCCGGGGGCTGCTTCTGTGTTGCCACCCCTCCCCCACATGTGGCAGGTGATGGGAATCTGCTCTTTCAAATGTGTGTGGCAAAAAGAGGGAGGTGGGATACAGCTTTGTGAGCAATTCCATGAATAATTCCATTCAGCCAGATGTGCTCAGCAGCAGCACACACACCCAGGGGCCCCGGGGTGGTGTTTGCTGTCCTGCCACCCACCATCCCCGGCCTCTCTCTCACCACAGCCTCTGCCTGCCCCCAGGCCCTGCTGGAGACGGCGCTGACACGGGTGGTCCTGCCCATGCCCATTCTGGTGCTGCCCCCGATCGTCATGTCCATGCTGGAGAAGTGAGTTGGGACAGACAGAACTGAGGGGCTGCCATCGGGGAGGAGGGCCAGAGGGAGGGGACCAGGCTAGCCCAGGGCAAAGGACCAGGGAGCAGCTGGCAGCCCCCTTGTTTTCAGAGGGTGCCAAGTGGTGTCCTCCGTTATCAGGCTTTCCCAGGTAGGTGCTACTAGAATTGTTCTGTGAGAATTCCCTGACTTACCATGCAGGACCCTGGGCTAAGTACTATGAGAGATATGGTTGAAGCTGGCCCTGCCCTGAGGAGCTGGTGTTACTAGTGTGTGTGTGTGTGTGTGTCTGTGTGTACGTGTGCACTCTGACAGGCTCCCAGTGAACGGTGCAGGGAAGACTGCCTCTGAGGACGCTGGTAGGAAGACCCCAAATCCAGCGCCAGCCACACCCCTTGCAGGCATCTACTGTGAGGCAGATCACCACCGCACTCAGCCTGTTTCTCTGCTTATAAAATACAAATAGTAATAACTCCCCTGTCTCCCTCAGAGGGATGTTCTAAGAACTCATACTACATATTTGTCATGACTGTAGAGAAAATAAGGAATCACAATGGCGTGAGTTAGTGAGTGTGAAACTGCATTGGGAAGGCTGACGTGCTGCTGGAAGGAGATGCTGAGCAGGGAGGGCAGGTGCCGAGGACCAGAGCAGACCTGGGACGGGGCCAGGGCCAGGGAAGGGTCCTAGGCAGAGAGTGCCCGGAGGGTCAGTCCCCTGGCTTGTACAGGTGACAGTGAGAATTCCCTCCCTCCTATCTTCCTGGGGGCTTTGCCCAGGGGGACACCTCAAAGCATCAGTTGAAATTTGGGGTATATAGGATGAGAACGGGGTTGGGAGCACTCCATTTGGGGTTCTGGGGCAAGGGATTCTCCTCAGTTTGGGGGCCGTCTCATTTATCAAGCACTACCTCCCAGTCCTCTCTCAGTCTGGTCTCTGCTTGAAGGCCACCTCCTTCCTCAAACAGGCCCTCCCTGGCCACCCCGTCAGAACAGCTTCTATTACTCTTGATCTCCTCCCCTCACACTCCCATATTTTTCTTCACAGCACTTACTGGTATCTGCGATCACTTATTTAGTTGTGCATTATCTGTGTGCTCCACTAGAATGTAATCTTCATGGAGGCAAGTGAGTCGCATGCAGCACAATTCCTGGCCCATAGTAGGTGCTCAGTGTTTGTTGAATGAATGAGTAAATTAATGCTTTTTTTTAATCCTCACAACAGTACGTACGCTAAGTACGATATCCCTGTTTTACAGGTGAGGAAGAGAAAGTAGGGTCACACACTAGGAAATGGCAGAGCCGACAGTGGCTCAGGAATATGACTGCAAAGCCTGGGCTCTTCATACTACACTGGTTGCCTCTTGGGTCTGCAGGTCACATCATGTGATCAGTGTGAGTTTGGGTTCTGCCCTGTCAGACTTGGGGCCTGACCTCAGGAGGCCTGTATTTTTATAAAAGAGATGGGCAAGACCCATACACAGGTAAGAGCAGGCAGTTTGTAAATGGGGCCAAAGTGATCTTCAGAGGAGGAAGACTATGGAGCCAGCAGTAGGAAGGACTATTCCCTAGAGAGGTCTGCAGCTGACCCTGAGAGCAGGAAGAAGGGCTTTCTAGGCAGGGTGTAGGCCAATGGTGTGGACGTGGAAGAGTCCAGCCTAGCTGAAGCAAAATGTGCTTGTAGGGGCCAGACAATGAGGGGTCCTGTGTGCCTGGCCAAAGAGGCAGTCTCTCTCATCCTAGAAGAGGGCAGAGCCTCTGGGGGTACCTGAGTGAGGACATGCTGTGTTGAGTACTGGGATTTCCAGAAAATAGGGCTGGATGTGGTGACTCATGCCTATAATCCTGGCACTTTGGGAGGCTGAGGCAGGAAGATTACTTGAACCCAGGAGTTCAAGACCAGCCTGAGCAACATAGTAAAACCTCATCTCTATAAAAAATACAAAAATTAGCTGAGTATGGTAGCATGTGCCTGGAGTCCAAGCCACTTAGAAGGCTAAGGCAGAAGGATTGCTTGAGCCCAAGAGTGAGTTTGCTGTGAGCTGTGGTGCTCTATCAAGGGTGAAAAAGTGAGACTTTGTCTCAAAAAAAAAAAAAGAGGCCGGGCGTGGTGGCTCACGTCTGTAATCCCAGCGCTGTGGGAGGCCGAGGCGGGTGGATTTCCAGTGCTCACAGTTCGAGACCAGCATAATGACTGAGCCAGAGAAAAGACCCCGTCTCAACCACCAGGATAGAACACACCGCCGGGCGTAGTGGCGAGCGCCTGTAATCCCAGCTACTTGGGAGGCAAACCGGCCTGCGCATCGTTACAAGAAAGGACAATGGAAAAAAAGAAAGAAAGTGGAGTGATGGTTAGTATAACATTGAATTGGAGTGGGGGGTGCTTCAACTTGGCTTTGGGAGTCAAGGAAGTAGGGGGATTTTTCTAGTTCTGAACTTCCACAGTCCAGTATCTGCCTAGTGTCTGGGTGCTACATAGTCAGACTCAGATGAAGGTCTGACCCCTCTTTGACAGGGTGGAGAGAGGCTAGCAGTCTGGTCCTCATGGCAGTCTTGTATCTGGTTGGTCCTTCTCTGGAGCTCTTGAGAGCCTCTGGGGAGAAGAAAAGTGTCCAGCCAGGTTCCCCCAGGAATATCAAGATTTGCGTCCTCAAAGACCTGCTAGTTTCACATGTACCGCAGAACTGCAGGACTCTGGGGCAGGTGAGGCAGGATGACTTAGCAGAGAGGCTGGGACTGGCGGGGATGTGAAATCTAGGTTCCAGCTCCACCTCCTCCTGCCAGTCTGCTATGGCTGTGGAACCTCCCTCAGCCTCAGTCTCCCACATGAAACTGAGGTCCCTTCATCGCCTCCTTCGTCAGGGCTTTGCATTTTCACCATCCATCAGCTCTTGTCAGGAGCCTGGTGTGCACTTCCAGCCTCTTGGTGCGGGGCTCTAGCACGGGACCTCTGCTGAGGACCTGGTGCAGGAGGTAGCCGCCACACTTAGGGAGCCCCTGTTGGGTAAGGGAGTCAGGACAGCCAGGAAAAAAAGACAAAAGAACACTTACAAAGCAGCCTACTTGCAAATTAATGGAGTGCAAATAAAGCTGAGCTCCAAGTGCTGAAGGAATGCACAGCACTGGGGCAGACAAGCTGTTGTGTGGCTAGGGCTGGAACCCCCCTCCTTCGCCTCTGGCCTCTGTTTACCCTCTCTGGGAGGGGCACAGGCCCTTAGGTTTCCTGCTGGGATAAAAGAGGTGGGGTTCAGCATGCTTAGCTGTCTTTGACTCTGAAACTGAAAGGAAAAATCTCTAGTCTGAAGCAGAGGAGTCTCCCCACCTCAGTGCAGAGTACTGGGCTGCCTCCAAGGATAGCATCCCCTCACCCTGCACCTCACCTCCCCACAGGCCACCGGCTTCATACACTACACCCACACCCGCCCCCCACAGCTCCAACCACAGTGAGGAGGAAGCTGGTTTTTAGACCCAGGACTGGGATCTGCCCCCAGATCAGAGCCAGCTGCCTGTGCTGGCTCAGGAGGGCAGTAGCTCACTCACCCCCAGCTGGGCATCCCTGGCCCTGGAATAGAGGGAGGCGGGTAGAAGCACCAGGAGCACCAGGCTGGGTCGTGGTGCAGGCCACAGCCCATAGTGGCTCCCCGAGTCCACTCCCCCACTTTCTTCACTCCCTGGGCTCCGGGTCTTTTCTTTCTCCCAGGCATTCGCACATCTCTCCATCTGCATATTTTAACTCCCCCAGCTGCCTTTCCCATCCCTCCCTGCCATTTCCCTTTCCTCCCCTCCCCCTGTCCTGCTGTGTTCACTCTCTGGCTGCTCTGGGCTGGGACTCCCAAGGCTCCTATTTGACTACAGCCTTGGGCCTGCCTCCTTCTTGAGTTGGGAGTACAGGGGTGGGGCTTACTAGACCCTTTCCCAGTGGGGACTTCAGCCAGCCAACCCTGCAAGAGGAGCTGAGGTTACAACCCCATTTAGAAGGTGGTCTGTCCAGTGTCCACACCAGGAGGTCCCAAGAACTGAGCCCATTGCCCACCCTCCCCCTGCCAGGGAGAGAGCTTCACTCTTTTCTCTTAGTTACCCTTCCCTGCCCTCTGTCTTCAGGGACTTTACACCCTTTGTCACTGCCACTGGAAAGGAAGGGCAGGCCCCTGGTATTGGGTGGGTGGGGGGGAGTGGGACAGGGCGAGTCTTGTGTCCAACACTCCTTGTCCTGCTTAAGAAGTGATCTCAGGGCTTGGTGCCCATAGCACAGTAGTCATGGCACCAGCCACATACACCGAGGCTGGTAGGTTCAAACCCAACCTGGGCCTGACAACTGCAACAAAAAATAGCCAGGCATTGTGGCAGGCACCTGTAGTTCCAGCTACATGGAAGGCTGAGGCAAGAGAATCTCTTGAGCCCAAGAGTTTGAGGTTGCTGTGAGCTATGACTTCACAGCACTCTACCAAGGGCGACGTAGTGAGAGACTGTCTCAAAAATAAATAAATAAGAAGTGATCTCAGGGCCTTTCTCAGCCTTACTCCCAGCCCAGGAGGCCTTGGAGTCCTGGGAGGGTATGGGGCTAGCATGGAGGAGAGGGAGAGGATGGGGGTGCTGGATGGGGTGGGGCTGGGGGATCTGAGAGATTCAACCTTGATTTAGGTACCTTTGTCCTTATGCTGTTAATCCTGTGGAAACTCCTTAAGCTAAATCCAACAGCTGTACAGATCTTGGAATCTGGGCTAGTAGAAAGGGCTAAAGCATAGCCTAGCCACTAGGACCTTTGATCCCACAGGTGACATGGGTGATAACCACACAACAATGATGCACAATTACTGAGCATTTACTGTGTGCCAGGCCAGGGCTAACTAATTTTACCTGCATAGAACTTACAGGTAGGTAGATCTTTGTCAATACCGGAGCAGGAATATGTGGGCAGGGTTTCTCATAAGTGTGGCCTAGGATACCACTTTAGACTCACAGAGGATTGTTTAAAATGAAAATTTCCAGGTCTAATACCTGGGAGTTATCCTGAATCAGGATTTCATGGTTGTGAGGGGCTCTTGGGAGCCTGCACTTTGAACTAGCTGTACTTCAAAGTTTGAGACTTGCTGCGCCCAGTTTTACTGTCTGTTCAGGATCAGGTGCTCTTGAGATTCTTGTCCCAGGAGGTGAGTATAGTATGGGGTTTGCTTGCACCCCACACTGTGTCCTGCCCCTGGAGGGCCTCTCACCTGCCTGTGGCAGATTTGGTGCCCACGCAGTGTCCCCTGGCAAATAGTCCAGTCTTCCATCCTGTTTGCACCCTAAGGCCTCCCCACTGGAGTGCTGTGGTCTCCGCAGTATTATACAGAGTGGAAAGCTCCGATGAACATGGTGAAGGCATGCTTGCCAGCTGATATGTCCCCAATGCTGTCTGGGGAGCTGGAGGACGCAGGGCCCTGGAGGAAGGTTTATCATGGCCCAGTCCTGCCTTCTGAAGCTGGTCATGGGGAGTGGTGCTGATGTTGACTGTGACAGGAGAGCCTGAGCTGGTAGTAGCTGGGATGACAGCACCCTTTGCCTGCCTCCTGCATACTTAGCCCTGGACAAGTCAGTGCCCTCTCTGTGTTCTTGAAGTTGGTGAGGTGGCCAGTAGGTGTTTTCTATTCTCATGCCCAGAGGAGGATCACCTCCTCCCAGCCGTGTGTGTGAGTATGAGTGTATGTGTGTGTGTGTGCATGTGTGTACACACAGGTTCGTGTGCAGGCTTTGCCTTCTTCCCTGAACTCAGGACCGATTGTGGTTCGTTTGCTATTTAATTATGTGCTGCCTTCAAGAACAATCTTACGGCTCGGCGCCAGTGGCTCAACAGGCTAAGGCACCAGCCACATACACCTGAGCTGGTGGGTTCGAATCCAGCCCGGACCTGCCAAACAACAATGACGGCTGCAACCAAAAAATGGCCGGGCGTTGTGGCGGGCGCCTGTAGTCCCAGCTACTTGAGAGGTGGAGACAAGAGACTCGCTTGAGCCCAGGAATTGGAGGTTGCTGTGAGCTGTGATGTCACAGCACTCTATCCAGGGTGACAGCTTGAGGCTCTGTCTCAAAAAAAAAGATTTGTGTGTCTACCAGGAGCAAGGGCTAATAGCTTCTTTGAGAATTTCTCCCATGTGTGGCCTTCTTGGCACAGGGGTACACATGTGGCAGATAGGTGCCCTACAAGTGCTCGTTTATGATTTGAGTAGTTGCAAGTTCTACCGGCAATGTCCTTTGAGGCAGCGCCCAGGGAGAGGAATGCCAGTTGGGGAAGGCTCCAAAGACAGAATCTACTATATCTCTTCAGTTGCAGGCTGGTACTGGCCCCAGAACCATGAGACTCTTAGTGGGACCCAACGTGGTGGCTAGCAGTCAGCCTACCCCATCTCTGGTTTCTCCTCCACAGGACGGCTCTCCTACAGGCACGCCCCCGACTGCTCCTTCCTGTGCAAAGCCTCGTGTGCCTGGCAGCCTTCGGCCTGGCGCTGCCGCTGGCAATCAGCCTTTTCCCACAGATGTCAGAGGTCAGAGGGGAGTAGAGGGTTAAGGGCAGGGTGGGGAATGGGGGGCAGGGAGCCAGCCATTGGTCATTTGTTAAATACTCAACAGAGTGCTGACCCCTTAACACTGTGTTAGGCACTGGGGCTAGAACTCTGAATGAGACTGGCCCAGGCTCTCACCTCTCAGAGTTGAGGGTTGAGCTGCCAACACAGCAATTAGACAAAGAAGGGCAAATGAAGTTCAGGGAGTGTTAGGGTGTGAGAAGCTCAGCTAGATGTGGGGGGAGATGGCAAACCAAACCAAGCTTGGAGGTAAGTGGCATTTCACTGGAACCTGGGTTTGGGGCTGGAGCTGGCTAGGTGAAGAAGGGCTGGGAGTACAGGAGGATTGGGGATCAGCCAGCATGGCAGTGCTGTGGCACTGCATGCAGTGTGGCCAAGAGTTGACCAAAGTCTGCAGTGGAGCAGAGTAGAATGAGGTGAGGGGTCAGGTGAGGGCTGGGGCCAGGTGTGTTGAGGAGTTGGAAGCCGAAGCACAGAGGATAAATGTCATCCTAGGGAGCTGTGTGAAGCAGGACCACAGATTCCTGCTTTCAAAAGGTCCCATGGCTACATCTTGAGGCTGGGTTGGAGCTTGGGAGGAGAAGGAACCATCAGGAGGCTGTGGCGAACATCCAGCAAGAGATGGTAGAGACTTGGATCAGGCTGCTGGCAGTGGGCATGGAGAGAAGTGGCTCCTTAAAGAGAGAGTTAGGAGGGAGCTGCATTAGGATTTGATGAAGAGCTGCATGTGCTGGGAGGGAAGGGAGCAGGTGTAGGTACCACTTTATAAGATGGCTCCAGAAGGAGGGGCAGATGTGAGGGAGAGGAGCCTGTGGGACATGCAAATAGAGGTACCCTGTGGGATGGTATCTCTGGGTCTAGAATCCAGGAGAGAGGCCTGGGCTCAAAGGATGGCAGAGGTTACCAGAACAGAGACACTACAGGGACCCAGGGTGGCAGGTGACATCACCCAGGGGCAATGTGAAGGACTCAAACTCCTGAGGTGGGAGTCATGGGGCTCTCTCTGCTGGTGTGTCACGGGAAGGGGGGCATTCAGAACATGAAGACATAAGAAAGGAGCAGAGAACCTCCCAGCCATGGTGAGGGTGGAGGTCGCCATGAGCAGGAGGAGACAATGGGGTGTTTGCAGTATCTGAGCTCCTGAGGGATGGGGGCAATGGCCAGAGGAGGTGCCCCTGAGTCTGTGATTCAGCACTCTCCTGCTACATGCAGGGTCCTAGGAGAGGCAGTGCCAGGGGTGAGGGCTTCTGGAGGGGAGCAGAGGGAGGTGAAAATAAAGGCTTGGGTGTTGTAGCTGTGAGGGCTAGAGCCCCAGGGTCTTAGAGTAGGAGGGGGTGACTGACCTCAGGCCCCAGGGTCCCTGGAGGGTGAGAACTGGGGTAGCTTCCCTCCAGAGCCCCAAAATTCTAAGGGGAAACATTGGCAGGGACATGGGACCTCATCTAAGACGTGCCAGGACAGGAGCCTGGCATGTGATACATGCCACTAGGACCCTCATCTCCTGCCCAGGGCCCAGAGTCATTAAGACTAGGGCACCACTTCTGCTCTGTTCCCTCACAAAATCTGCAGCCTGGGAACTGAAGATGGGATGAAGAGTATTTCTCAGTGGTTTCTGGTACCTTCATCACCAAAGAGCTGGGCCTGGCACTCCCTGAAGCCATAGTATCTCTGTGCAATCAGCCTGACCCTGAGTTCTAGGCCAACATCACAGTCATCTGTGTGCATATTTCTTTTTGCAGTTTTTGGCCAGGGCTGGGTTTGAATCCTCTACCTCCAGTATATGGGGCCAGCGCTCTACTCCTTTGAGCCACAGGCATCGCCCTCACCTGTGTGCTTATAGACACCACTGTGCTCAGAGCTTCAAGAAGCTTTCATGGCTCTGCCCACCTGCACAGGGGAGGGACCCAGGACAGAGAAAACCCAAGATACAGAGCAGAGACCACCCAAGTTGGAAAGATTTTCAAGGTCATCCAGTTTACCAGGTTCCTAGGTCTGGGGGACAAGGAGAATGGAAGCCCAGAGCAACCGCAGGACTAGCCCAAGGACACAGAAACCAAGTGCTGGTAGGAAAGGAAAACCCAGAGGTCCACCCGCCATGTCCAGAGTCCCTAGAAAATACTGCATCCATCTGAGGCAAATAACAGAGTGATGGCTGTTCACCCACTACAGCCTCCAGGCCTGGCTGCATAGAGGTAGTTGGAAGTGAGGAGCCTTGGTCTCACAGAGGCTCCTGTCAAAGTCTCAGCTCTTCTCTCCCTGATGCCTGACTCAAATAGGCATTAAGTACCAAAGCCCTTCTTTTTGCAACACAAGCCTCTTTCTCCAGATTGGGAGGTGTATAGTCTTTGTATAATAAGACTTTGTCCTCTGGGAAAAGAGGGTGGGGGCATGATTTTCAGAGTTCCTGCCCCAGCTGCATGGAACCCAACAGGATGCAGGCTGGCCTGGGGATCATGCGGTATTTTGGTACTATCTGTGGGACTCATGGCACCAAGGCCATCAGCCACTGGCTGAGAGAGGACCTTGTTCTCCCCATTCACCCTCCCAATTAATTCCTTCTAATGAGGTGCTTCTTTTGCCATACAGGGATCATGTCTCACATCCCAGAAGCCAGTGGGATTTGCCACAATAAGTCTGGACTTGCTTGGGCTGACCCACTTGCCAAAAGCCACCAAAGTTGTCAACAGAAGTAATCGCTAGAATGCAAATTAATTAAAGGACTTGGAGGTAGAGTTTAGTAACTAGTTCCTAGAATGGCTGGTCTGCAGTTATTGGTATGGAGTTTCCAACTCACTAACCCCAGAGCTTGAGAAAAGGACTTCGATCCCCCCTCAATTCCTGAGAGATAGTTTTGTCTGCTCTTTTCAAATTACTAATTCTGCCTGTTAGAGCAGTAGTGAGGATCAAATTGCAAATGGTCATAATAGTTACCATTTACTGAGCATCTACCAGACTAGGCAACATTCTAGGGCTCATGCCTTATGCCCTTCAAGTCCAAAGTGTTATTGAGGCTTGGCGCCTGTGGCTCAACAGGCTGAGGCGCCAGCCACGTACACCTGAGCTGGCGGGTTCGAATCCAGCCCCAGGACCCGCCAAACAACAATGACGGCTGCAACCAAAAAATGGCCGGGCGTTGTGGCGGGTAGCTACAGCTACTTGGGAGGCAGAGGCAAGAGACTCGCTTGAGCCCAGGAATTGGAGGTTG
>CAUYON010057481.1:0-16871 GCA_963573935.1 Arctocebus calabarensis
GATCAAGGAAATGCCATGAAGGATATCTGTAACAGTATGATCAAAATATTTCTGAATGTATATGAATCGTGCCCTGTGATTGCACCAATGTACATAATTATGATTCAATAAAATTATTAAAAAAAAAAAAAAAAAAAAGAGTGACCTTACGTAGATCATAACATTTGCCTAGTCATCTTGTGTACTACTGATAAACTTTATGGTGCTATTCTGACACTATGATCACTAAAAGTTAGAATCTCTTGCTATGCCCCTTCCAATATTTCAGACCTTGTTTCTGCTTCTGACTAGAGAAGCCCCTTAGAGTATCTTCTGACATTCAAGAGTTAACTAGTCACATAAAAGATGTGCGTTATTTATATGCTGCAATGTATCAAGTTGCCGCAAACTTAGCCATGTCAAAGAAAAAACACAAACACACACACTCATTCATTACCTCATAATTTCTGTGAGTCAGGAGTTCACTGTTTTAGGTTTCTCATAAGGCTTCCATAAAGGTGTTTGCTAGGGCTGGGGTCTCCTCTGAAGGCTCAACCAGGGAAGGATCTGCTCTCAAGCCAGTGATATCATCTTTGGTGAGATTTAATTTGCTGTGGACTATTGGGTTGAAGGCTTCAATTCCTAGCTGGCTGTTGGATAGATGTACCAACCTATTTCTTGCCATGGGTTCTCCCCACCATGGCAACTTGTCTTATTAGAGCCAATAAGTGAGGGAATGCAAATATTCCTAATACCCATTTCCCATCTTGTAGTCTTAGTACTATATTTCAAACATAATTCAGATCATATAATTTTCCTGCTCCCTGCTTAAAACCCTCGAATGTCTTCCCATTGCATTGGGCCAGGGGTTGGGGAGAGAGGTCGAATTCCCAATTATTTACCAGGGAAATATGCTGTAGGCCTTGCCTAACTCTCTGATTTTTATTCTATTACAGGGCTTTGCTACCCTGGCCTTTCTTCCCTTCCTCTAATGTACCAAGCATATTTCAGCCCCAGGGTTCTTGCATATGTGGTCTCCTTTTTCAAGGATGCTCTGCTTCAGAGTTTTACGCTGGACACAAAAGTTTCTCATTTTGTATCTTTTGACTCAAATATTGCCTGCTTAGTCACTCAATCTAAATCAGCATCCTCAAATTCGTCACTTTCTATCGTATCATCTGGTTTTATTTTCTCCTTAGCATTTATCAATTTAGAAATTATCTAAATAGTATATTTTTTAATTATCTCTCTCCTGTCACAAGATGGAAAACTCATGTAGATAGAGATTGACCAACTTGCTCACTGTTTTTGTAGTTTACTATTTGTGAATGGATAGCTGCATATTTGGATATTTGTGGATGGATGGATGGATGGATGGATGGACGGATGGATGGATGGATGTTCATTCTTGATACTATCCAGAAGGCCATGAGAAGCCTTACAAACCCTTCAGGGGGTTTGGTAAAACAGGGTACATTTCTGAGTCATTGGGAGACCCACCAAACCTTGGGGAACAACCTCTTTCTATCTGCCTCCCCAAGGCCATTCTTAATACCAGGACCCTCTGGCCGGGCACTGTGGCGGGCGCCTGTAGTCCCAGCTACTTGGGAGGCAAAGGCAAGAGACTCGCTTGAGCCCAGGAATTGGAGGTTGCTGTGAGCTGTGATGCCACGGCACTCTACCCAGGGTGACAGCTTGAGGCTCTGTCTCAAAAAAAAAAAAAAATACCAGGACCCTCATAAAAGGAAAGTTATGCATGGCAAGATTTGAAGAGTCCTTTGCCCTTACATTTGCATATGCCAGAGAGTTCTAGGCAAAAAAGAGCATGGGAAAAGAGCAACTGGTTGGCAGTAGAAATTGGAAGCTGAGAGCAGTGCATGAGTCCCAAGAACCCCACTCCTGGGGAATAGATGATCCAGGAGGAGACACCATCTTCTCAACAGACTATGTCTGAGTAAGATCAGGGGACAGGAAGAAACCTACCGGAAGTGCAAAGCTGAGAAGACTAGACAGAGACTCAGGGGAGGTCAAGGGCCAGCAGGGAATACTTGACTGAGGCCAAGAGGGATGCATTCAGAGTAAAGAGGAAGCTTTAGTATCATCACAACTCATTATAGTTGTCAATTACCCTGTAACTTCAGGTGAAAGGAAAGAAGATGCTGATTGAGATGTCTTCTCCTTGCTATTTCTCTGTACAAGGGAGAGAAAGCAGGTGGTCCAGAATGGTGTGAATGGGACCATGAAAGTGATTAAGTGAAGACCAAATCGAACACTCTCAGGCCATCCACTAAAAGCAGTGTATCTTTTAAGACTCAGGAAGCATCTTTAAATGAGGGGAATAATACTGAACAAAACATCAAGACCAGCACAACATTTGACCCTTTCCAATGACTAGCTATGTGTATCTGGTGTACCATTGTCCTTCTCTGAGCCTTAGTTTCTCTATCTGTCAAATAAGGAAAAAGGATGAGAGTAAGAGTTCCACATATTAAACTGTCTCCAAGAATCATGCTGTAATGCAGATGGGCGAAGTGGAACTGGGACAGGGTGGGGAAGTGGAGCCCTGGGGAAAGGACATTCTGTTTCACGTAAACTCCCTATAAAAATAAATACATGAGTAAATAAATAACAAATACTCTGAGTACCAAATAAATGTACTGCTGGTACTGGTTTGCCAGCTACTGGTTTGCAGCTTCTGAGAGAGAGAGAGAGCCTCTGAGACCTCTTGCCAGTTCTCACATAATTTTGTGGTTCTACTAGTTTTATTTGCTCCTAAAAGAAATGTGGGTGTGGTACATTCCCTTGATTCTAGGGGAAGATGAATCCATTTCAATCAAAGTAAAAATGGAAGAGTCGCCTGCGTGTCTATGCGTTTGAGAGGAGCCTTTGGTTTTGTTCCCCAAGAGTTGTGGCTGAGTCCTGGGGGGAAGTGGAACCAGGCTTTGAGTGTGTCCCATTGACAGATGCCCTTCATAACTGTCCTTTCTCTCCTGCATTTACCTACATATGCCCACTGCAGTTGCCCACCCAGCACAGCCCAGTCTGCTATGCCTCTATTCAATTCTTCTGTTTGTTCTGTATAGGAGAAGCAAGGGAAGAACCAAAGCCAGCACCAGCCGGTAGGGCTTCTATAAGCATATTTAAAAAAAGCACGTCCTCTGGGCAGACACAATACCCCAGGGACATGGGATCTCCTTGGCTGATACACTGGTGCAGCACAGCAGCCAGAAGGGAGAGACCTGAGGGAGATGACGAGAGGCAGTGGGGAGCGGGATGGGGCCCGTGCCTGTTACCAGATTCCTAAAACTCTGGACAGGGCTAGGGATGGAAAAACTCAAAATGACAAGGCAACAGGAAGCCACAGTGTCAGCCCTGCTTGCATGAGCACCCCATTCTCTGCATAAATTCAACAAAGGTTCTTAGCAGGTAATGGATGCTCTTTTTGGAAATATTTTCTGGGAGAGCTGGAGCTGGGTCCTACATCACCTTGGGACAACATCTGGCTCTGCTTCGCAATCAACAGGACAGGTGATAGTAACCTTGCCCCGCTTGCTTGTGAGCTCAACAAAAAGACCTGCAGTTCTCCCTAAAGAGCAGTGAATTTGCCCTTTGGCAGGTCTTGAATTCATGTGATCAGTTCTTCCTCCTCTCCCAGAATGACTCCGACTTCTGCCTGGAATTCCTAAGTGTGTATTTTGTAAAAGTGCCACTTCAACACCCCGTTCCTGAGAGCACTTCTTAAATGTGCTCTCCCTACCTGCAGAAGCCCAGAAATACTAAATCCTTTGCTCTGGAACGCTCAGGCGGCTCATGAATATCACAAAGACACACGCGAGCATCTTTTCAATCCAGCCCCCAGCAAGTTGATACTCGGTGCACGTTCACAAAGAAAAGGCCAGTAATTGGTTTTGCTGGGGGAACAACCTCAGAGATAAATGTTCTGTGTACAATCATTTACCTTCCCTGGGTGTGTGTGTGTTTCTGTCTTGGGTGCAGGTTCCTCTCATCGCTCACTCCCCACACCCAGAATGCCACGGCGGTGACAGAGGGGCTGTCAGTGCAGTCAGCAGGCAGCGTTTGGAAAAGGTGTATCATTTGGAGGAGAGAGGGTTGCTTTCCTGGCTCAAGCAGACAGGCACATGGCTCCCAAATCCATTTGCTTCTCCTTTACCCAAGCCTTCTTTATAGTTATTATGCCAGACTAAGAAAGTTTTAAAAGGAAAAGCTATTTGGCAATACCGTATTAATTTGCATCCGGCAGGAGGCCGCCAGCCCTGCGCGAGCTGCACCCTCGCCCCATGAAGAAGGAAATCAGGCTGCTTCTCTCCAGCAGGAGGATGCCGTGCTCTCGCCTTCGGCTCTCTGGTCCCTAGGGACCTCCGTTATTTGTCCTCTCCCCCTACTCTCCTCATGCGCCCCAGCCGCAGCGCCACCAAGCTGCTGCCACTCTGCGATGCACCGCCCAAGTGTTCTTTCCGCTGCCCACAGTGCCCTTCCTAGCTGGTTGCCCTCCCGACCCCACTCACCTGTTCTCATTTGTAGTGGTGTCCCCTGCTCTAGAAGCCCTCTTTGACCTCTTTCAGCCCCTGTTTCTTCATTTCCCTAAGTACGCAGAGCCCCTGTGGACACTGATTGCAGGGCCTCCCACACAGTAGGCCTGCACAAGCCAGGCACTTCCCTGCCTTCCCATCTAGGGCTGGTGAGTTGCTCAGGATAAAGCTGAGGGTACTGATCTGTGTGCCTCCCCATCCTTTTGAGATAGTCTGTGAACATGATGTCCACTTATCCCCAAATCCCACGAAGCTGTGCTTCTGACTCCTTGAAATTGGGAGGGGGAAGGAGGGCTTCAGGCCTATCC
This sequence comes from Arctocebus calabarensis, assembly GCA_963573935.1. Classification (NCBI taxonomy): domain Eukaryota; kingdom Metazoa; phylum Chordata; class Mammalia; order Primates; family Lorisidae; genus Arctocebus; species Arctocebus calabarensis. Next base: position 4,838 of record CAUYON010057481.1, read on the forward strand.
TGAATAGACTTTTACTGATTGACATTGTTCCCAAAGGGTAGGAGAGAGGGAGGGGGGTTGTTTAGATTTGGATACTCCTGGGTTTTCATTTCGGTTCCATCCCTTCCTAGCTACTTGGCTTTAATTAAGGTGCTCAGCTTTTCCAGACTTCAGTTTTCTGATCAGTGAAATGTGCAGAAATGACAGCTTCTATCATTGCCTGAGTTAGAGACGGCGCGTGAAGGGCTGCACAACACAGTAGGGGCAACAGATGCCAGATATTAGTATCATTTTGCTTCTAACATCTTGTATCCTTTCAAATCTGTTGTACAGATAAAATCCTGTTTAAACCAACTGTTATAAGAAAAATCTCTCTGTACAAAACGTTCTGATCATTAGCAGTGATTCATTAAGTCCAACCAATATATAGAACAATCTAGAACAATAAAATCCCCAAATACAACATTATGGAGAGTCCAGGAAGTATATTTAAAAATTTATTGATTTGTATTTAGTCTCATCCCTTTCATAAATTATACAGATAAAATATTACCTAGTTATTAAGGTTCCTTCCACAGATCACTTAGCTCTGGGCTCCAAAACCATGAGTGACCCATAACATTTGAGGCTGTTTGTTGACTGACACATGTCACTTGCACATAGTGACATTTAGACCATTGCTTCTTATGAATCTTGTAAATTCAAGTAGGTACCTCTATGGGGAATTTTGTTAAAGCTAATAGCTATCAAAATGGTGTCGTAGTAACAATCGCATTCTTCATCTCTTTCTCAGGGTCTTTCTCAGCCTTTCTCAGGGCAACAAAGGGGCCTTACAGGTCATTTCCCCTCTCCTTCCACACTAATCTAGTTTCAAGCCAAATATCAGCCTTTCCTGAGGCTCACCTTAACCATGCACCTAACTGCCTTCTACGTTAAGATTTTCATGTAGATATGGGGTTCCCAGGAACGGAATTCACCTTCTCAACCCAATTGAAGGGGAGTGCCCTCACATACCCATGTGGATTGATTCATTAATTTATTTATAATGCTTATAGGACACCTCTGAGGGAGCTGTCTCAGGTCTGCATAAGGAATGAGGGCAGAACACAGAGTCCTCAGACCAGGTCCTTGACTTGAAGAAGTCATAACCAAACCACCAAAAGGTACCTGTGGTGCCATCATAGAACTAAGTAGAAATGCTGCCCCTAAAATACATGAAATCAAGTGCAGCCAGTTCATATATAGCTACTGCCTGAAAGTCAGCCTGACAGAAGAGAACAGGAGGACCTAGGTTTCATTTCCTAATCTGACACTGTACTGGCTGTGGGATTCAAGGAAGGCTGTCCTCCTCTCTGAGACTCTGCCTCCTCCTCTATAAAACGAGATTATTAATGACTACTGGCATGGATGCCGTGAGGTTGAAGGGCTAAGCTTTTAGAAAGTCTAGTACATACTCCTATGATCCTGTAATACATGTACTGTCCACCTTGCCAGGTGTAGTCTGGGCCGCAGCTTTGGCCTTAGGAGTGCGGTGCACATAACCTGCAACACGTGCCTGAGACTTGGCAAATCCACAGCCCCTCTAATCCCAAGGCTGGACCATTGGTTTATTCTAGAAATGACCCATCAAGCTAAGATTCATTGCCCTTATTTCCTTCTATGAACAGCATCTCTCCAAACCCAGCTCCCTGCTAAGAAATGTGTGTGGGTGTGCATGCCCATCCACCTGTTTGGTGCACACATGTTCACGCCTCATTTATTTGCTGCCTCTTCTCTTCTTGACCCATCTCTAGTTACCTGACTCTGGTTTCATAATGGCAACACTAACGGAAGATCAGAGCAGCCTGTGCCCACTGACGCTTACCCAGAGGAGAAATGTCTCCCTTGGATATGTTAGAACTTGCAGAAGTACCATGTGTAGAGCCAGCTGTGTAAATTCTGAAACATCCACTAAGGATTTCTTTTCTTATAGTTGCCAAATTTTTTCATCAAAACAGAATGAATCATTCATTCAAAAATGAATGATCTGTCTCGACGAATAACCTTACCAACTTCCATCACTTGTTATTTCAAACACAGATGCATTTACTTATTAGCGTTTCCTATAATGCATCAGCCTGTGGGTTATACTCACTTATTCAACCAGTACTTACCACGTAGCCAGTGTGTACCGGGATGAGTGCTGGTTACCATCATGCAGCAGTCTCCTCTCCTGGGCAATATGGAAAAACAAGTTCTATGGAGTTGTGCATGCATGGATGTGCCTGTGTGTGTGTTGATAGGCATGCATCTACATGGGTGTGAATGCATAGGCCTACATGCATGTGTTAACACCCACACAAATGTGCATGTGAGCACAGGCACATATATATATTGTATATGTGTTCATGTGTCTTTGCAGGTCTATACATATGTACATATGTACATGGATATGTGAATAAATGTTTTACTTTTTCTCAATGGCTCAATCCTTTCCTTTTAATGAGAAATGTCTTTAGGTGTTCAGCATGGAAATTATCTTATTGAGAAGATGAATTTCATCAAGGGATGTTCTGCTATTTACCTGTAGGATATGATATAGTCTTCTCATTTTCTTTTCTTTACATAGAGAAAATCATGAAAGAACTCATAATTCCTGTTACTGTCTCAGAATTCCACACATGCCTGGTCCCTCGCCAATGAGAACCTAGCAGATCAGGCACTCAGCAAATATTAGCCAAATTGAAGGACATCCAGTCTGCCCTATGTTCAGTGATCCTGTAATACATGTACTTTCCACCTTGCCAGGTGTAGTCTAGGCCGTGGCTTTGGCCTCAGAAGTGTGGTGCGCATAGCCTGCAACAGGTGCCTGAGGCTTGGCAAGTCCACAGCCCCTCTAATCCCAAGCCTGGCCCAGTGGTTTATTCTAGAAAAGACCCATCAAACTAAGAGGCACTGCCCTTGTCACCTTTGCACATGGCCTGGCAGCTCTGCTCTGAAAGACACTGGCTAACATTCTCCCTGGGTGACCTTTCACTGACAGGGGGAGAAGTGAAAGGCTCCCCAGAACAGAAATGACAAGTAGCATCACCTGGGGTGACCCTGATGCAGAATCGGGGAGAGGGAACTGAAGGGCTCCAGATACTGCTTCTGAGTGCTGCTCCTGGAGGAAATTAAAGGAAGAGTAGAGGAAATGAAGCTAGACACAGGTTACCAGAAGGCCGAGTGAGGGCACAGCAGCCATCCTTAGGGACTGTGATTCTTGTGGGAGGCCGTGCATCGGGAAGAGCTTCAGTGTGGGTTTGGCAGTTGGGCAGGGGTGAGCGGGGAGGACTCTAGGCACGACACTGCTGTTTTCAGGGACATGGCCTCAGACGTATGGTAGAGCCTCACGGAATCTAGTCTTTGACTATGGTATGGAAAATTATTACACCGCTTCACCAAATTGTAAATTCTGTTTACCAAGACAGTATATGTTTAAAAAATAGCAACAATAAATAACAACAAAAGCCTACCAAGTAATAGAAGTATACACACTCTTTGAGTCCATTCCATCTGGGTATCATCACAGGCATTAAATGGGCTTCCTGTTGCCCCACCCTCTGCAGGAGCCTCCCCGGGGGAAATGCAAATGTCTCGGAATCTGCCTTGGTCCTCTGGGGCGTCGCTGTTCCCAAGGATATGGGCACCAGCAGGGCAGAGTTTCAGTTGTGCTGATGGCCATACTGTTACCTCCAGTGTCACTTTGTGCAAATGGCCTAAATCTTCTGAGGCTTTATGTCATCATCCACACAGCGGGAATAATACTGCATGGCTCTGTCGTCAGGAAGAGCTGAGATAGTGAATACAAAGGCAAACCCATCCATAGCACCCTGGGACAGCCGGGAAAGGAGAAGGAGAGAAAGATGAACCCAGCACCTAGAACACAATAAGGCTGCACAGCGTTGCCTACTCGGTAATGATTGCAAATAATTCTGCTACCGCTACTTATTATTATTACCATTAATAAAGTGAGCGTCTCTGGCAGCAGGCAGTGGCCTCTCTCGAGGGGGGGGCTCTCGATCCCCAAGCGTCCTCAGCATGTAGCCGGCTGCGGGATGCTCCCGCGTTTTCATCCCACTAGAATCAGAGGCATCCTCATGTCTGGAGGCTGCTCTCACCTCTCTCACTTAGGAAAACCGTGAACCAGTGTGACTATGTTTATCACAGACACGACACAGTTGCAGTGATTGGTGACAGGTTTTAATTTCCTGCCACCGTCCTTCTGGAAATGCAAGCCCATCCAGCTCTGTGAAAAGCAGACCATGTACAGCTATTGCGGGTGGAAGCGGGGCTGGGGATGGGGTGAGAGCCTGGCCCCGGCCTCCTCCTGGAGCGTGCCCGGCACTGGCCCCGGCACTGCTCGGGGGCCCGTGGAGCCCTTCAGACGTGCATCTTCCCTTGAACTGTTTCAGTTTCCATAAAATATTTAGGAGATGATCTCAGACAGCATATTGTCACGTGCTGTTTCCTGGAATTCAGGGCATTGTGCGGAGAATAGTAAGAAGGGGCAGCCTGGATGTGAGTTCGCAGGGAGCAGAGGAAAGAAAAGAAGGCGCAAGGGGCTACGTGCGTCTCTGTCCAGAGCAAAGCTCAGCACGGCAGTTGGGAGCCGAGAGCAGGAGCTCGTTTCCTAGAGAGAAAAATGCTCAGCTTTGTGACTGGCAGTGCAGAGCCCCAGAAGGCAGAGTAAACATGATTAGATTTGTTAATTCTTACTAATTCACAGACAATTTATTTTTACTAAATCGTTCTCTGGTCTCATTGCCACCTGAAACCAGGCCTTCCTTCTCTGGCTCCCATTTCCCCCACTTATCTAATGTTGCCTGTTGGATGTCAGTAATGGTTTTGCTGATGCAAGGAGCGATGGAGGGACTACAGTCACTCGGCCTCAGACACATGGGCCTGCTGCCTGCAGCCTGCCCCCGCCTGCTACCTGCTACGGCAGCGGCCCCTCTCTCCTCCCTTCGCTCACAACAGCATCTAGAATGCTCCAGGCATTCTGTCACTATTTCTGACAACTAATTACATTGTAAGTTTTGATGTTTTTCCTGGGTAGCCAAATATTTTTCCTGCTGAGTGGGAAAAACATACCCCAGAGCAGGCTAGAGAGTCAACTGGAGAAAAGGTAAAAGGAAAAATAGGAAAAGCATCTCCTCGTTCTTCCCTCCTGGCTCCGTCTCTCTGCCATGTCCTGTCATCCCGCACCTTACTGTCTCTCTCTGGTCCTGTCTTGGGTTCTCTACGTCTCTGGCTCCTTTTTCCTTGTGAGGAAACCCCTTAATGATGCCTACTGTCCCCTGCGACATCACAGCCATGAGCCCCCCACCAGCAAACTACACCCAGGCCCCCTCACTACCCCTGGTATTAGAAGCGACGGGCTTCCTGTGGATGATGGCCAGGCAGGCTGGGGCAGGTCCCTTCGCCCTGCTGAGTTAACCGCATATCTGGAGGAGCCCGTGACAGGAGAGATGCAGTGCTGTAGCCTGGAGCCACCTGGGTAGTGTGCCGGCTGCAGGGTCTCACCCTCCCTGCAGGACACACACTCCCCTGCTGGCCTTTATGCAGCACGTCCCCATGGGGCAAACCTCAGAATCAATCCAGATTCTAGACTGGGAAAGCAGATCAGGAAATGTAGCAAACAGGAGGCCGTCTGCGTCTTGGCTAAGGCAGCGTTGGTTCTTGTTTGTAATAAAATAAATAAATAAATAAGTAAAACCCTCGTCTTGGCCTCACAGAGTGTGAGACTGAGAGACTCCAGAGGTGAGCAAGACACACACCCTGCCCACGAGGAAGGCAGGTCCAGCAGGATGCGGGAGCCGCAGAAAAGATGCAGCTGGAGCCGCAGGCAAAGCGGGGTCTGTGTTCACACTGCAGCAATTTGAAAATTCGAGCCACAATTTCAAGTTGTTTTGTCCACTTATTAGACATTAGGGCGGATGCTAGTTCTGTTCTAGAAGAAATGTTTGCATTCCCCTAGTTCCTTACTCTTACAACAGAAAACCGTAAAGCAGCAAACACGCAGAGAAGACTCTGGAGGTGCAGAGAAGAGGGCAGACAACCTGGCGACTCGAGCAGCAGCTGATTTCCCAAACGGTTATTTCATTGCCACTCCAGTGTCCCGGACTGAGCACTGCACACCCTTCAACCCACAGCCACCCACAGCCACAGACCAAAAATAAAAAATCAACTCCAAGAAAGTCCTGTTTTCCCCCAGCAGAAGGGTCACAACCTAAAACCATCTTTTGGCAGGAACTGCCCTACTTGAACCAAATTCCAATAATGCCCCCCAGCAATCCCTCGACAAAACCAGGAGCTTCCATCCCACTCCCCGCCCCCACCTGGCCTATGTAACCAGAAGGAGACACACCAGTCCCCCCACCGGGACAGGGCCCGTGGGGCCCACCGGGAAGCTCAGCCTGCCCAGCAGCAACAAGAATCAAGATGGCAGCAATTCCAGGCAGGGCTCCCCGGCCCTCCCCACACCGAGCATTGGCAGAGCCCAGTGTAGCATCGCCCGGCATCAACTAGACAGGACAAGGTGGTGCAAGGCAGGCCTCGTCCACACTCTCCCTCCTCCCCTCATGGTGTCAGTAAGACCCAGTGAAGACCTGAGCCTCCCTGCTGCTGTCATCCATGACAGGTAACAAACAGGGCTGGTCAGCACTCTGCCTCTTTCCCTTCTCTCAATGCCCTAGCAGAAACCTGTGCCTTCCCACCAAGCCTGCAGCAGCAAAGTGGAGAGGCGAGGGACAAGGGGAAGCCACACAGGCAACTGCACACATTGTAACTTGAGACCCTTCCAGAGAACAGCAAGAAGGGGATGAATCTTGAGTCACCTGTGAAAGTGATCTACCCTAAAATCCACAAGCTGCTGGTGTCTGCAGGGTTTTCAGATCGGATGACAACATACCAGGTGCCAGGCAAGACCGGGTGCTTGAAACACAGAGAAAAAGGCTTGGATGCCATTGGTGGTTTCCCTGCCCTCGGGATCAGATTGGCCAACAAGCACTGGGGCACCAGGCAAAGAGGGCTATCATCCAGACGTGTACAAGGAACAGCAAGCCCAAGAGAGGGCCCGACATCCTGAAGTAGGGACTCTGAGGAGGGTTCATGTGGAAGATTTGAGGGGGGCAAAAAGGGAGGATAGTAGTTTATCAAATGACTGAATGACTTGAGCTGCTAGGTGAAAAAGATGAGTAAGGTTTATAGCCAGACTCCAAAAAGGGGGTGTTTACTTTCTGTAAGCACACGTGCCTTTACCCTACTAACTGTGTTGCCTGGGCATAACCTCCACTGGACACATGCCAAGGCTGCCCCCATCACCTCACGCCTCCTCCAGGTGCTACCAGGTCTCACTAGGAAACTCCAGTTTCTCTAGTTTCTCTTCACATGGCCTCTTTGGGAAGTAGGAAAGAAGGTACCCTATTCTTCACCATCCTCTGCTCCTGACATCTAGCCAGCCCCTGGGGGCCAGAAAGCCTTCTATTGAAGTCTGGATTCCTGGGGACCCAGCCCACCCCTTCCTGTTATCTCCTTAACTCTTCAAAGCTGGGGGCTTAAGGGTCATTTCTGCAGAGCATAGAGAGAAAAAAGGCTAGAGACAAGGCCTCAATTCTGGAAGTCCTCTAATCTGTTCCACTGGCCAAGCACAGCCTACTTCCTGTCTGAGATCTCTCTTGCTCAAACAAAAGTCTGCACGTTTTCCGCAGAGCTCTCTACCACTTAATGAAACCCCAAGTCCATTATGTCTTGTCTCTGAAAAGGGAATTCTGACAATGGCTGAAACACTTCCTGGAGAGATGACAGTGCATGTGTCTGAGTCTTTAAGACACAATTGTGTGTGGTCGTACAGAGCTTTGTGGATTGGCAGGTGGGTAGGGAGAGAGGCACCTGTCACTCTCGCCGTCTCACCTGCTGCCGTGACCCACTTGGAAAAATGAAATGATGAACAGAAGGGATCGTCCAAGTATGAAGAAAGACCCAACAATCTGCCTTTCCCCGGGGTTCTCTGAAGGTTTATGGTCAGAAATAGGATGGCCAGAAAGCATGTTTATTTCTGCATGTATTTTTATATATTATATTATATTATCACATATTCTTTTTATCTATTTTTGTCTCTAAAATCCTAAGAATAATGCTACCTTCTTCATATAGAATTAAATGAGCTCTGAAATGTTCAGGATAATGGAGGGATGTAATAGTATCTCAAATAAGTGCTGCTTTGTTATTATTGGTATTGCCAATTTCATGCAGTGAGAATCTCTTATGCTCACAAGGGACTTTCAGTGTGCTGAAAGTTTCTGTGTTCACTGCTGGTGAGACAATTGTTACTATCACCATGTAGAGGGCTCAGGGCTTGGGCTAGGCATGGCTGATCCAAAGCACACAGCAGAGTGGTAATTAAGGGCTTGGCTTTTGAGTCCAGACCCCAAAGATCTGCATCTTAGTAAAGCTCTTTAGTTAGGCAACACCAGGAGTGTTACTTCATCTGTCTGCCTCTTCAGTTCTTCACAGGTTGTTGTGTGGTTCCAGTAAGATAATTTTAAGAAGTACTTAAAACCGTGTCTGTCATGTAGCAGGTGCTCAGTAAACACTAACTCTTAGGTTTCCTGAGACCAGCATTCCTCTTACCACATAGCTCTAAAGACAGCATGCTTTAGAATTTATTCTAAATTTAAAATTTACTGGGACTTGGGTAATCAATCTATTCTCACTGAAGGCACCTAGGGGGTAAGCCGCAGAGTAGAGATTCATGGGACAGATCTGGAAGCCCAGTGAAAGGGCTTAGGTTATATTTTTAAACAGAGGAGAACAGATTCAATAACATGGAATTATTCTATACTCCTGCACACTCCAAAAGTATGGCTGATTCCTTATTAATACATGTTATCAAATAGACATTAAAGGGATAAAAAGGAGTTTCAACTATCCAAGAGTTGCTAGAAACAAAATGTCTTGAAAGTCCTTGTGATATTTTATTGATAATTGGCTTATTCTTGGAAGAAAGAAAAAATGGTGAGGATGGAGGAGGTGGCGGCATCATGATTCTAGTCTGACTAATAGGAAGACCAGCTCAGCGATATAGAAGAGATGAGATTCAGGGAGAAAGTAGCCCACAAATCTTATTTTTTTTAATAGAATGGAAATATATTTAAGTATACCACTTAATTTATATATTGGAGCCAAGATTTGAATTTGAATTCTGATTCCACCTTCCATCATTTACTAAAACTTCCTGAATTTCATTTCCCTTTTCTTAAAGGAGTTCTTACTAGTTAATAGAACTACTGTCAGAACTAAATGAAATGATGCATGTGACAAATACAGCACAATGCCTGGCACACAGTGGCTACTTAAAAATACACGTTCAATTCTGATTCTTGAATCTGAAAGTTCCCGGAGTTCAGAAAAATGATAGATGTCTCCCATAGTCAGAGAATTCAAAACAGCACGTGGCTGGCCTTCCATAGGGATTTCGGAGAAGCGACATTAGGATGGTACAATTGTGAACAATTGTAACGAGATAGGAAATGCTGCTGAAATGAGAAGCGTAGTTTCACAGAGTCACCCTGACAAGCCCAGACTGCAAAAGGCCAAGGATGAAAGCATGGACATGAGGATATGCGAACAGGGAGAAACAGGGCATGAAAGAGTGCACAGCCACCTCTGTGTGGGGCTGAACCCCAAGCAAACGGAGCCTCAAAAATGCCACAAAAGCCAACAGAGATAGGGAAGCTTCCTTTGCCGCAGTCAGAAGGGAAGCCAAAAGCTTCCACTTGGGTGGAAATGGTGTGTTACTCAGCGAAGAGAGGACGCTGGTGGAACTCTGTACATGCCTCTTCTTTATACCTCTTCCAGAGGGAGACACAGTCAGCTGCAAACTAGAAAGGCCAAAGCAAACATTGCAAATGAAAGATCCTAGCACCAAATAAGACGGGAGATGAAAGATAACCTGCCACCCAAACTCAGCGGGTTCCCAGTAGCCAATGGGTCAGAGCAGAGAGAGCCCTTGCAGACCCATGTAAGGACTGTTAGATCCTTTCTAGCAATACAGGCGCTATTTTGAGCACAGAAATAATAGGATGTGACTTGGGTGTTAAGGATCTTGTGTGGCTCCTGCATGGGAAAGAGATGGAAGCAGGGCAAGTGTAGAAGCCAGGAGATCAGTTAAGATTATATCATAACGCTCCAAGTTAGAAACGGTGGTAGATTGGACCAGGAGGTTAATCACAGAGGAGAAGCAAAAGCTTCTGCACATATTTTAATATTTTATTATAAATGTTCCCAATGTATTCGATACTAATATGAAACCAATATAAAAACAACTACACTCCCACAGGAAAGAAAAAGCGAAGGAGAAGGGAGAGGAGATGGAGAGAAGAGGAGGGAGAGGGGAGAGAAGGAGAGGGGGCGACTGGTGGGTTTTCGCCTGCTGTGCACGTGTGAGGGTGTCCAGCGCGCCCCCTGGGGGAAGGGCTCAACTACAACTTGAACTTTACCTTAAAAATGAACACATGTACCCTACACCTTTGTACCCTCATATTAATCTGAAAACTTAAAAAAGCTCCAAACATATATAAAATGAGAAAAACAGAGTGAGGACCCATGAAAACACTTCAGTTTGTGCCATATTTTGCTTTTTCTAGACTCATTTTCTCCTATTCCCATCGGATTAGTGAGAAGCAAATACTAAATCATAAATAATTCAGTCTGTGTCGCTAAAAGTTAGAGTCTTGTTAAAATGTTAAAAACAGCCACATTGCCTTGCTCACATCTGAAAAACTTCACAATAATTCTTTGACAGCAGCAAATATCTAATCAGCCTTCAAATTTACTCTATTGTCCCATAATTTATGTTTCTACAATTTTTTGAATCGGTATTCAAACAAGGTTCACGCATTATGTTTCGTGAATGGTCTCCTAAGGATTTATGACCTTGATATTTCTCTTTCCCTTTTTTAATTTTCTTTAAACTTATTTTTGAAGAAGCCAGGTTGTTAGAATCGTACATTTTCCCACATTCTAGATTTTGCTGAATGCATCCTGTGAGCCATTTAACATATTTCTTTGTTCCCTAAATACTCCTAAACTCGCAATTAGATTTAGAACCTTGATCAGATTTCATTTTTTTTTAATTTGGGGCAAGAATACTTTATCCATAGTGATATGTACTTTCACTGGGAGGTATTTAATGGCTGATTTTGCCTCCTTTTTGTTGTGTTAATATTGAGCAATGGATACAGATATTGTCACTCTGGCACATCCTTAATTCCCACCTCAGCTTTTCCCTTGATGTTCTTAGCAGACATCCAGAAGCATTGCCACAAAACATTATTTTACTCAGGGTTGCAAACTAGTGATATCACAATACTCACATTGCGATTTTGCTCATTTGCCGCAAAATTCTAACGGAGAAAATTTGCCTTATCAAATATTGGATTACCTTGAGGTATAATTTCAACAGGAAAAGCAGGCAGATGCTTATTTGCCTTTTTTTTTTTTTTTACCAATTTTCAGAATAATGGGTTGTCTTTCTAGTTGTCATCCTCCAAAGGTGAGCCATGCGACTTCTGTTTTTGTATCATTATGAAGACATGGATTTAAAATGTTGGATGTGAGTGGCACCTGTGGCTCAGTGAGTAGGGCATTGGCCCCATATACCGAGAGTGTATAAACCCGGCCTTGGCAAAACTACAACAAAAAAAGTAGCCGGGCGTTGAGTTAGGCACCTGTAGTTCCAGCTGCTCAGGAGGCTGAGGCAAGAGAATCTCCTAAGCCCAAGAGTTGGAGATTACTGTGAGCTGTGACACCACAGCACTCTACCCAGGGTGACAAAGTGAGACTGTGTCTCTAAAAAAAATAAATAAATAAAATAAAAAATAAAATGTTGGATATATTTCTTTTTTTTTTTAATAATTTTATTGAATCATAATTATGTACATTGGTGCAATCACAGGGCACGATTCATATACATTCAGAAATATTTTGATCATACTGTTACAGATATCCTTCATGGCATTTCCTTGATCACTAT
>CAUYON010057483.1:0-40962 GCA_963573935.1 Arctocebus calabarensis
AGTCCCAGCTACTAGGGAGGCTGAGGCAAGAGAATCGCTTAAGCCCAAGAGCTGGAGGTTGCTGTGAGCAGTGTGACGCCACGGCACTCTACCCAGGGCGATAAAGTGAGACTCTGTCTCTACAAAAAAAAAAAAAATTCAGTTTTTGGACTGGAAGTAATATCTCCATTTTACAGTTGAGGAAACTGAGGCCCAGAGAACCTAAGTTGTCCAAGGTCTCACAGACAGCAAGTGACAGGAAAGCAATTGTAATACTTGTATATGACTTACCTTGTGCCAGGCCCTTTTCTAAGCACTTTCTATGTTATCAGTTCACTAAGCAAATTTTGCAGCACGACCTATTGTTAGTCTTCACTTCATGTTCAAACTGAGCCCCAAGAGGCTGTGTGACTAGTTTCAGGTTATAGAGCTTGCAAAAGTGGCAAAACTGGGATGTGAACTCAGATATCTGACTTCAGCCAGTAGGGGGCATCCAGGTGAGGAAACATTATTATTATTATTTTTTTTTTTGAGACAGTCTCACTCTTTCCCTGGGTAGAGTGCTGTGGCTGGCGTAGTAGCTCACAGCAGCCTCAAACTCTTTTTTCAAGCAATCCTCTTGTCTCAGCCTCCTGAGTAGCTGGGACTATAGGCCCCGTTACAATGCCTGGCTAGTTTTTCTGTTTTTGTTTTTATTTATTTATTTATTTTTTGAGACAGAGTCTCGTTTGGTCACCCTTCATAGAGTGCTGGCGTCATAGCTCAGAGCAACCTCAAACTCTTGGGCTGAAGTGATTCTTTTGCCTCCGCCTCCCGAGTAACTGGGACTACAGGCGCCTGCCAGATGCCCAGCTTTTTTTTTGGCTGGGGCCAGGTTTGAACCTGCCACCTCCGGTATATGGGGCCAGCACCCTACTCCTTTGAGCCACAGGCACCGCCCAATGCCCGGCTATTTTTTTTTTTTTTTTTTGAGACAGAGCCTCAAACTGTCACCCTGGATAGGGTGCCGTGGCATCACAGCTCACAGCAACCTCCAATTCCTAGGCTCAAGCGAGTCTCTTGCCTCTGTCTCCCAAGTAGCTGGGACTACAGGCACCCACCACAACGCCCAGCCATTTTTTTTTGGTTGCAGCTGTCATTGTTTGGCGGGCCCGGGCTGGATTCGAACCTGCCAGCTCAGGTGTACGTGGCTGGCGCCTAAGCCCGTTGAGCCACAGGCGCTGAGCCTGCCCGGCTATTTTTTTAGAGATGGGGTCTTCTTGCTCAGGCTGGTCTCGAACCAGTGATCTTAGGCAATCCACCTGCCTCGGCCTCCCAGAGTGCTAAGATTACAGGTGTGAGCCACTGTACTAGCCTAGTTTTTCTATTTTTTAGTAGAGACGGTGTCTCGCTTTGCTCATGCTGGTCTCAAGCTTCTGAGCTCAGGTGATCCACCCTACTTAGCCTTCCAGAGTGCTAGGATTACAGGCATGAGCCACTGCGCTGGCCCATTTCAAATCATTCATTCATTTTGTACATGAGGAAACTGAGGTCCCAAGAGGGGGCTGAGTTGCCATGACTAGGCTGAGTCTGGGATCCAGCTCTCCCAAACCTAATTTGGACAGAAGAGTCTCATGTTCACCCTTTGGGGACAGTCTGTGGTGTCACAGTGGTATTGCTATCTCATCCTTCAACATTATTGGCATGCTTCCTCCAGGGAGTCCCTTTGGATCTTCCCTGATTCTCCTCTTATTCTCACTCTCCACCACTCCATGGTAGACTGGACGTTTCTCAGCCTCCCTCCTCCAGCCAGTCCCCAGGGCTTACCACGGAGGTGTTGAGCCCCGAGGTCACAGGGTCCCTCAGCTCCTTGCATGTGTTTCCTGTCTGGCGGCAGACAGCCATCTCCTTGATAATGTTTTCTGGGTCCGTGGCCATCTTCACGTCTGATAGCCCCTTGGCCCATGCTGATGAGCTAACTAGCCACATGAAGGCGAACACTGCTGTGGCCAGAAAGTCCTAGGTAGGCAAGAGTGAGGAAGAGAGTCTGTGAGTGGGCTGCTTCATAGTGGGCTATGGGACCTTCTCAAATCGCAGGCTTTGTTGGAAAGGGGGAATCCCCGGAAGAGGCCTGTTTCACCCCTTTTCAGTTCTGAAGCTCACAACACTTTCACCTGAAGGTAGCCCTCCCAGCTTGTGTGTGTGTGTGTGTGTACATGGTGCGGAGAGTGTAGGAGTGTGATTGTGATATGTGGGTGTGAGGGCTGGGGGGAAATCTGTGGGATGGTTTCCAAATCTGTGGAAAGTAGTGTGCCTTTCCACTTTTATCTGTACGTAGGAATTTGTGTCACTTTGTGTCTGGGATGAGGGTGTGTGAGTATAGCTGTGTCAGAATCAGTGTGTCTTTGTGGCATGATGACATGCATGACTGTCACAGTGATCCTCTGAGGGCTCCTTCCTTTGATCTAGACTTCGTGGTTGTGTGAGAGTGGGCAGGTTCCCAGGTGTGGGTCTTTCTGGGATTTTGTGTGGGCTGAGTATGTCCTTGTGACTCTATGACTCTGTGCCTCTAATGCCTCTTGTGGACTTAGCAGCAGCAATAGCAGCATATGTTACAGAGGCTGCTTGCAAGTAGGCCTTTCTGGGATTTGGTGTGACCTATTAGCATGGCTGTGTTCCTAAGGCTTTGTGTTCCCATCATCTTTGCATGCAAGTAGCTGTAGGGACTCACCATCATGGGCCCTTTGTTGTTTTCTCGGTACTTGTTCTGCAGGAAGATGTAAGTGGCCAGAGCCCCCATGGAGTACAGGAAGGCGAACACGGCCATGGTGACAAAGAATTCGGCAGACGAGGAGTAGTCTCCCACTAAGAAGACCTTGGTGGTGCCCCCTCGGCAGTTGGGCGCATCAAAGTACACTTGGTGCAGCCTGTAGACAGAGGTGGGCAGGTATGGCCCAGCCCCTAAGGAACCCTTGCCCCGGCCCATTCATAGGTTCTCCCAGATTCTGACAGTTTCCAGGAAGGGGAGGAAAAAACCATTCACAGAGCACCTACTATTTACCAGTCACATTTCACTGACTGCTCAAAACATCCTACTGAGATAGGTGTTATTCTTCCTTTACTCTGATCCAGGCACTCTGGCCTCCTGGTTATTTCTAGAATTTGCTAAGCATCTGCCCACCCCAGGATCTGGAATGTTCTCTTTGCCAGGAATGTTCTTCCTCTAGATATCCTCATGTCTTTTTCTGTTATCTCCTACAACCTTTGCTGAAATGTCACTTTTTTTTTTTTGAGACAAAGTCTGAAGCTGTTGCCCAGTCGCCACAGCTCAAAGGAACCTCAAACTCCTGGGCTTAAGCGATTCTCTTGCCTCAGCCTCCCAAATAGCTGGGACTAACAGGTGCCCACCACAACGCCCAGCTAAACTATTACTTTCTTAGTGAGGCTTTCCCTGATCTCATTATTTTAAATTAAATTGAACCATTCCCTCCCAGCACTCCTTAGTCCTTTTCTTGTTCCATTTTTCTTGGTAGCAGTGATCCCCGTCTGTTATGCATTTTCCTTTTTTTTTTTTTGAGACAGAGCCTCAAGCTGTCGCCTTGGGTAGAGTGCTGTGGTATCACAGCTCACAGCAACCTCCAACTCCTGGGCTCAAGCGACTCTCCTGCTTCTACCTCCCAAGTAGCTGGGACTACAGGCGCCCACCACAACTCCCAGCTATTTTTTGGTTGCAGCCGTCATTGTTGTTTGGTGGGCCCAGGCTGGATTAAAACCCACCAGCTCAGGTGTACATGGCTGGCACCTTAGCCCGTCGAGCCACAGGTGCCCAGCCGCCTTTTACTTTTTTTAAATCTTAATTATTGCTATAAGTACAAGAGGGCAAGGCTTTTTCCTGTTTTGTTCACTGCTGTAGCCCCAGGGCCTGGATCAGTGCTGGCACATAGTAGGTGCTCAAGAAATGTTTATTGAGCAAATGTACAGAGATAGAAACTGAGGCTGAGAGAAGTGAATTAACTTGCCTAAAGTCACAGACCTGGGAAGGGAATTACAGATTTCGGATCTGAACCTTGTATTTTCCCTACATCATGTTCACTATTCTCCCTACCCCACTTCAAGTCCCTGAGAGAAAAAAATGTGTGCATAACAGAGGAAAGTCCAGTAACTATAAAATAGGAAAAGACAGACAGCAGGAAAGAAGGGTAAAAGGGATTTTGGAACAGGATATGTGTATGTGAGGGTAGAGGGAAGACTGGGAAGGTGTTCTGGAACTAAAGCCTTTCCTGTGGCGTGATAAGAGAAGGGAGTTGTAGGGAGAAGGAAATGTATGTGTGGAGGACAGGAGAGGGGTCTCAGAGCTCTGGCCTCAGATTAAGGGGCTGGATCCTGAGACTCAGCTAATGGTGCTGGTGCCATTGTGTAGCAAAAGTTTGGAGGAAAGAGGCTTACATTTGTTAATCACCTACTCTACATAATTGTTTCATTTAACAGAGTGGTTCTTGGCTCTGCACCTGTGGCTCAACGGGCTAAGGCGCCAGCCACGTACACCTGAGCTGGCGGGTTCGAATCCAGCCCGGCCCGCCAAACAACGACGGCTGCAACCAAAAAATGGCCGGGCATTGTGGTGGGCGCCTGTAGTCCCAGCTACTTGGGAGGCGGAGGCAAGAGACTCTCTTGGGCCTGGGAATTGGAGGTTGCTGTGAGCTGTGATGCCACAGCACTCTCTCCAGGGTGACAGCTTGAGGCTCTGTCTCAAAAAAAAAAAAACCCAAACAAACAGAAAAAAAACACACAGTGGTTCTCAACCTTCCTAATACCGCGCGGCCCTTTAATACAGTTCCTGTGGGTCACGACCCACAGGTTGAGAACCGCTGATTTAACACCTCCTAACAATTCTCTAAAGCAGGTATTATGCCCATTTTACAGATTAACAGAGGTTCAGCAAGTTTAAGTTACTTGCCCAAGGTGTAAAGCTGGCAAGTGGTGGAGCTAGGAGTTTGAATCTAGGTTTTAGTGTCAAGTTTCTAGTGGGCTGGCTCGGCGCCTATGGCTCAACAGGCTAAGGCACCAGCCACGTACACCTGAGCTGGCGGGTTCAAATCCAGCCCGCCCGCCAAACAACAATGCCGGCTGCAACCAAAAATGGCCGGGCGCTGTGGCGGGCGCCTGTAGTCCCAGCTACTTGGGAGGCGGAGGCAAGAGACTCGCTTGACCCCAGGAATTTGGAGGTTGCTATGAGCTGTGATGCCATGGCACTCTATCCAGGGTGACAGCTTGAGGTTCTGTCTCAAAAAAAAAAAAAAAAAGTTTCTAGTGGGCTAGGTCAGGAGCACAGGGTGTATAAAGGGGAGTGGGGCTCCTTGGTGGGGGCATCAGGACAGTGAGTGTGTTAGTCAGGGAGCAAAGATACCAGGGCAAAGATTTTTTTTTCTAGGAGACTTGTGGCTAAAGGGTAGATCCTTAGGATCTGAGGTCCTAGGCATGGGAGACATAGGGGGGTACTCACTGGAGATTTTTGAGGTCTCATGGATTCTCAAAGGGTGGGATCTAAGCAGTATCCCACACTGCCAACTACTGTCCTTCCCCAGGCTCTCTACTCCCTTGTTTCTGTGAGCCCATGGACAGCTGATTGCTCCTCTACCTCTCAGGCCACACTTTCCTGGTACCTCCTCTTCTTTCTACCATTGCTCAGGGCTTGTGCTGGGCTTTCTTCTGTTCTAATTCTTCCTTTTTACCACTGGGTGATCTCTTGAGCCCACATTTCCCTTGACACTCAAAACCTCCCAGTTTCGAGTGGCACCTGTGGCTCAGTGGGTAGGGCGCTGGCCCCACATACGGAGGGTGGCCCTGGCTGAACTGCAACAAAAAAATACCCGGGCATTGTGGTGGACGCCTGTATTCCCAGCTACTTGGGAGACTGAGGCAAGAGAATTGCCTAAGCCCAGGAGTTGGAGGTTGCTGTGAGCAGTGTGATGCCATGGCACTCTACTGAGGGTGATAAAGTGAGACTCTGTCTCTACAAACAAACAAACAAACAAAAAAACACCTCCCAGTTTCCAACTCAATCCCTGACCTCTTTCTCTAACCCCTAAAGCTTGTTTCTTTATTTTTGTTTTCTTTTTTCTTTTCTTTCTTTTTTTTTTTTTAAATTTTTGTTTTCTTAACAAACAGTTATGGAGCCAGGCACTGTGCTATGCACTTTATAAGTATCAATTCAATCACTACTAACTACAATCCTGTGAGGTAGATATTATTATTATCCCCTTTTACAGATGAGGGAATTGGGACCCAGAGCGGTTATGTCATTTGGTCAAATAGTAGTGGAGGAGCCTCAGAAACCTACTGAAATTGTGTCTGTAGGACTCTGTCATTCCACCTCCCAGGAGGTAAACATATCCATGAGGGTAGTAACCATGCCAGTCTGTGCTCCTCTTTGTGCACCTAGCACCCAGAAGAGTGCCTGGCACAGTGTGAGCTCAACAAATGTCAGAATCGTTGAATTGGGTTTAATCATTCCCCCTATGTAAGCAGCACCCCCTCATTTTTCTCCATCATGAAACCCCGTATGAGGATCCCTTCCTCGAATTTCTCTCAATCTGCAATTATCCTCTTTATTAATTTATTTGTTTTAATGTAGGCTCCATGAGTGTAAAGTGTTGGGTCTGTTTTAATCACTTAACAGTCTCCAGCACTTTGAGTAGTACCTGGTATATAATAAACTCTCAAAAAATGCGTGTAGAATAAATGAATGGAGATTAAATAATAATACTGGCTAACATTAATTGGAGCACCTACTGTGTTAAGGGGTGTGTATGTGTCTTTTTCTTTTGAGTCTTCTTTATTTCCTGCCTCCTACCCTTTACCTTCACTAAAACAGAGCTGGAGGGTGATAGCCTATGTCTGGCTTTCTCACCACATAGTCCTAGAGTTCAGAGCAGTGCCAGGTACAAGGCAGGTGCTCAGTGCATGGGCAGTAATCCCCACAGGTGTGGCCTCTTTAGGTGGGGGCTGGGCAAGGGTCACTGGGCAGGAGGTATTGACCGGTCCCATTCCACCCCTGCCTCTCTCTGGCCTGTTGAGATCCCAGAGTGGGGGCACACCTGAAGGGGTACTCAAATTCAACTTCGATGTTGGGGTCACTCCCAGACTTGTTGGCACACTCCACGCTGAGCCGGAGCTCCCCGCTGTAGCTGCCGCATGTGGCGAAGGCGAAGATGGCAAAGACCTTGGGTAGCAGGGTGGGGATGGCTACAGTGAGCTGTGTGCATGTGGGAGGGGGTGCCCTCCTCTGGACAGATGGGGGCCCAGCAGAGGCAGCAGCAGATGGAGCAGTCCCCACCCCCACTCCCTAATCAGGGCTCATCGGGACCAAGGACAAGCTGATTACAGGGGTATGGCTGTCTCTTCCTGTTCCTCTCTCTCCCTGTGTCTCTCTCTGTCTCTAACTCTCTGTGCTCTGATTTCCCTCCTTCTCTGTCTCTCTCTGTCTCCCTTTTTGTTTTTCTTGTTATTTCTATTTTTCTGTCTTTCTCAGATGTTTCTTCATCTCTCCATGTCTCTGACTCTCTGTCTGTATCTGCCTATCTAGTGGCTAGCTGTCTCTATCTCCTTTTCCCCTCTCTGTGGGAGTGTATGGTTCTATGTGTCTTTCTGTTTCTTGGTCTGTTTATCTCTCTTACTCAGTCTCTGTATGGCTCTCTCTCTGTCCCCACTGTGCATCTCTGTGTGTTGCTTTATCTTTTTTCCAAGTGTCTCTTTCTCTCTGTATCTCTGTCTCCCACATCCCATTTCCCTGTCTCTATCTCTGTGTCTATTTCTCTTTATATCTCTGTTCTCTGTGCATCTTTTTTGTCTTTTCTTTGTCTCTGTTTCTCTTTTTCCTCTTGTTTCTGTATCTCTTCTCATCACTGGATCTCTTTTGTCTCTGTAGCTCCATCTCTCCATCAATCCCTATCTTTCTTTCTTTTTTTTTAAATCCCTATCTTTCATTCTCTCTCCCTCCTTCACTATCTGTGAGTGTCTCTGGTTTCGCATCTTTCCCTCAGCAATCAGCCACAGGCTCCACCTCCTTCGCCTTTCAGGAGAGGAGGTAGGACATCACAATCTGCCACTTCACAACGGGGGTAACCCTCATTCCTATGTGATGTCACAGCCCATTCGTTCTCTGGTCCCAAATGACTGAAACTTCACCCTGGGGCCCATTTCTCCTGTCCCCTAACCCCCTCATTAATTCTTCACTCTCCAACCCAACTCCACCCCTGCTCTTCTGAACCTCACTACCTCTCTCTCTCCTTGCACTCTCCCCCAACAGCACAGACCACACTCACCCATTGCAGCACCTTCACAAAGCCAAGGGGCTCCTTGACCACCCGGAACTGACCCCCGGCCACCAGCTGAGGAGAGAAACAGTGTGGGGGTGGGGGTGGAGTTGTTGGAGGCAGAGAGAGAGGTGAGGGGCAAGGCTGCCAAGTGATGACCCTGGGAATGGGGCATGTGACTTCAGGAAGGGATGATGTTGGAGATGGGATGGGAAGGAGAAAGTGACACTTTGGGGAAGGTGTGAGCACGAGGATTTCTGAGAGAAGACCCCCAAGATTCAGGACTGGTGGGGAAGTCTGGAGTGATGGTGAGTCAAATGGCAGATGAGGTCACGGGAGGGGAAGATGGGAACAGAGTTAGGACTAGTTAGGGATGGGAAGGAAAGATCTGACATATAAAAGCAAGTCATATGGGGAAGGGACTTGGGTGGAGTGAGTGAAGATGGAGTTGGGGTTCATCCTGGTGGGGGAGGGGGTCTTGAGTGTGAAGGTGAGTCATAACGGGGCGGGAGTCAGGTTGGTTAGAGTGGGGGAGGGGTCTGCAGCAGTAATGGTGAGTCAGGTGGTGGTAATGGTGGGGTCTGAGGTGATGGGGAAGAGTTAGTACTGGTTTGAGGGGGGTAAGTTTCTGAGGTGGTCAAGAAGAGTGAGACAGCGTTGAGAGTCTGGACTGATTAAGGAGGGGGAGGGCTGGGACATGGCTTTACTGGCTATGTGCTGGAGGAGAGGAGACTGGGGGTTTTGGAAAGGCAAAAGCAGATCGTCCCCCTAGGTCTACTCTGGGGGAAGGGGTGGTCGTCTACCGGGGTATAGTTTTTGTTTGGGAAGGGCGGGTGCCAGCCCTCCCTCCCCACCCCCACACCTTCTGTCGCTCTATTTCCCAGATCATCTGCAGCCCCCCCGCGTCTTCCTTCCACTGTCCCCGCCTCATCCCCCTTGCCCACACCCAAGACCCCAGGCCCCTTTTGCTCCCCTCCAGGTCGCCAATAATGAACTGGGCTTCTGGGGGCCCCGCTGCGGCAGTAAGAATGGCCCTCGCTGCGGCAAAGAGAGCACTCCTTCTTTTCTCCACTTTTCCCTTCCTCCCCTTAGCCTGCCGCAGACCCCCAGCCCTAGCGCCAGGGACCGAGTCTCCGCTGCCAAGACCCTGGCCACTGTCTCTGAGTCGGCTGGTCTAAGCGACCCGGGCCTGGAAGGCCTGGAAGCGGCGGGCTCTGTCCACGGTGCTGGAACGCGTACCTGATTCACCACGTCCATGTCTGCCAGCAGCAGTATCAGCAATGCAGGGGGCGGGAGGCGCCTGCTAGCAAGGGCGGCACGGGGCGCAGAGGGGGTGGCGCGCTATTGTCGGAACAGCCCAAGCGGCTGCAGCCCCGCCCCTCACACCCCTCCCTTCGCCCAATTTGCGCGCCTGCGCGGAGCGGGTTTTGCCGTAGTCCCGCCGCCATTCCACCTCTAAAGGTCTGGAACTGGGAAAGGTTGCTGGGAACGTCATTTTCTGTGGAAACACAGCTAGAGGTCTAGAAAGAGGAGGATCGTTCGGTACTACAGTATGCCATTTTTCCAGGCCCTTTTCTGAGTTGGTTAAGTGTGTTCTCTCTTATAATTCTTGCAACAGCCCTATGTGGTGGCGACTATTAGTGCTGCTTTTTACAGAGGAGGAAAATGAGTCCCCAGAGAGATTAAATGACTTGTACAAGGTCACCCAGGTAGTAATTGGCAGTGCTCAGAGTCTCTGCAGTTTAAACATAGTTCAAGGTCTAGAGGGTTCCTTTCTGATACTCTGCATTTAAAGCACATCCTAAAGCCCCCTCCTTTGCCCCTTCAACCATCTGCCTTATATTTTCTCTTCCTCTTGGTCAAATTCTTGCCTACTCCAACTCTACACTTTACATTCTATTTATTCCTCAGTCCTCTCCCCATCCCCCCCTTTTTTTTGAGACAGAGTCTTACTCTGTCACCCTGGGTTGAGTGCTGTTGCATCACAGCTCATAGCAATCTCAAACTCCTGGGCTCAAGCAATCCTCTTGCCTCAATCTCCCGAGTAGCTGGGACTACAGCTGTGTGCCACCATGCCTGGCTAATTTTTAGTAGAGATGGGGTCTCACTCTTGCTCAGGCTGGTCTCAACTTCAGAGCTCAAGTGATGCACCCACCCCGCCTCCCAGAGTGCTGGGGTTACAGGCGGGAGTCACTGCACCAGGCTTACCACTCTTTCATGTTATTAAAAGTAGGCTCATCAATAGTGATTCCTGTGTTGAAAAAATCCAAGAGATAATACACAATTGGGGCTTAAGATGCTCAACCTTACTTGTACTAAGAGAAATGCATATAAAAACTGCAAAGATGGCAGGGTATGATGACTCAGGGCCTATAATCCTAGCATGCTGGATCGCTTGAGTTCAGGAGTTCAAGACCAGCCTGAGCAAGGGTGAGACCTCCATCTCTATTAAAAATAGAAAAATTGGCTCGGTGCCTGTGGCTCAAGTGGCTAAGGTGCCAGCCACATACACCTGAGTTGGTAGGTTCGAATCCAGCCCAGGCCCGCCAAACAACAATGATGGCTGCAACCAAACAAAATAGCTGGGCATTGTGGCAGGCACCTGTAGTCCCAGCTACTTGGGAGGTGGAGGCAGGAGAATCGCTTGAGCCCAGGAGTTGGAGGTTGCTGTGAGCTGTGATGGCACAGCACTCTACGCAGGGTGATAGCTTGAGGCTCTGTCTCAAAAAACAAAAAAAAAAAAAAAAGAAAAAGAAAAAGAAAAATTATCCAGATGCTGTGGTGAGCACCTGTAATCCTAGCTACTTGGGAGGCTGAGGATGCCAGGAGTTGCAGGTTGATGTAAGCTAGGCTGATGGGCATGATCCTCTATCATGGGCAACAGAGTAAGACTTTAAAAAAAAATAAACCCTGCTAAATTGCTGGTTTTCATCGTTGAGGGTGGTATCAGAAGATTTGATCATGTTAAATATTGGTAGGTGGCCAGAAATATTCTTGCAAATTGCTGCTGGAAGTTTAATTGGTTTAACTTCTATAGAGGGCAATTAGGGGAAATTTAGCAAAATAACAAATTCATATACTTTTTGGCTTAGCATTTACACTTGTAGGAATTTATTTTACAGATAAACTCGTGTGTGTTAAAAGATACATATACGTGATGGTACACTGCAGGGATGTTTATAATAGGAAAGAGTGGACATTCCTAAGTGCTCATTACTGGTAGCCTATTTAAGTAAACTCTGATACCATGCATCTACCATTATAATATAGAGTTATGGATTGCCAAGATATTTACTCAAGAAATGCAAGATGCCAACGTGTGTGGGAATTGTGTACAAAGAGGGTGGAAGGATTATATTATAATCATAGAGAAAATAACATTCAAATTGTGGCTGTTTTCTGTCACATACTCTTCACAGAACTTCACATATATTACTCATTTAGACTGTCAGCAACTATCTTCATTTCATAGCTGAATAAACTAAGGTGCAGACAGGAATTTTCTGCTGGTAATTGGTGGAACCAAGATGTGAACCCAGGAAGCCTGCTCCCAGCACCTGTTACTCTTAGCTGCTGTGCTAACTTCTCAGTACACTGTCATATACAACTATAAAAGGTACCTGATAACGCTGCCACCAGAGGGGAGGGGAAATTTTCACTTTGTACCCCTTTGTGCCTTTTGAGTTTTGAACTAGCTGGATGTATACTTTTTTTTTTTTTTTTGAGATAGTTTCTCTGTTGCCCAGCTTAGAGTGCTGTGGCATCATACATAGCTCAGAGCAACCTCAAACTCCTGGGCACAAGTGATCCTCTTGCCTCAGCCCCCACCACATCCCCAGTAGCTGGGACTACAGGGACTTGTCACCATGCCCGGCTAATTTTTTTCTTTTCTTCTTTTTTTTTTGAGACAGAGTCTCACTTTGTCACCCTCTGTAGAGTGCTCTGGCATCACAGTTCACAGCAACTTCAAACTCTTAGGCTCAAGTGATTCTCTTGCTTCAGCCTCCCAAGTAGCCAGGACTACAGGCATCCACCAGAACGCCTGGCTATTTTTAGATCCAGGGTCTCCCTCTTGCCCAGGGTGTTCTTTAACTCCTGAGCTCAAGCAATCTACCCGCCTTGGCCTCCCAGAGTGCTAGGATTATAGGTGTGAGCCACCTCACCTGAGATGTCACATTGTTAGAATGATTTCACAACCATTTCCTTCTTGACACCATTCCATGGTCTTAGGATCCAATTACAAACCTAGGGAATGGATGCTTTCTTGATTCTGCCTGTAGGTGTTAAATTATCATCAGCTGACTTCATCCATGCTGTCCACTCTTTCATTAGGGCCATATGTTGCTCTTCATTGGCCAAAAAATGCTTTTGTTGCAAGTTTCTCATAAGTTCAACAAAACCAATTACCATATTCCAGGGTATTATTTTGCATGTGGATGTTGTTATTGCTTTCTGGAATTAGATTTTTTTTTTTGTAGAGACAGAGTCTTACTTTATTGCCCTCGGTAGAGTGCTGTGGTGTCACAGGTCATAGCCACCTCCAACTCCCGGGCTTAGGAGATTCTCTTGCCTCAGCTTCCCAAGTAGTTGGGACTACAGGCACCTGCCACAACACCCGGCTATTCTTTTGTTACATTTTGGCCAGGGCTAGCGTCCTACCCACTGAGCCACAGGCGCCGCCCCTAGAATTACATTTTTTTTTTTTTTTGAGACAGAGCCTCAAGCTGTCACCCTGGATAGAGTGCTGTGGCATCCAATTCCTGGGGTCAAGCGAGCCTCCTGCCTCTGCCTCCCAAGTAGCTGGGACTTCAGGTGCACTCCACAACGCCCAGCCATTTTTTTTTTGGTTGCAGCCGTCATTGTTGTTTGGCAGGCCCCGGCTGGATTCGAACCCAGCCGCTCAGGTGTACGTGGCTGGCGCCTTAGCCAGTTGAGCCACAGGCGCCGAGCCTAGAATTACATTTTTAATGCATAAGCATATATAAAATAATTTAAGCATTTAAATAGAGTTAGTATTGCCCATGTGTAAGGTGCATCCTTATTTTTCCCTCAGCTATTTGGGCAAAAATATGCCCATTATTCACAGCAAAATTTAGTACTTGTTCTTCACTACTAGAAATACACAAAAAAGTTTTGAGTTTTGTGTGTTTTAAACTTCCCTACCCAGCCAGACTGGGAGTTCCATGGAAGCGAGGATCTTCCTATTGTATCCTCTATGGGGTTGGTATCTTGTGTAGCATGTAAAATACTTGAGAATACAGTTTGTTAAAACGCTAATCTGGAAGGAAATATTGCTCACTTGGCCCCCATTTGTGACCTCAATCCTAATTTCATTGTCAGCTGAAGTTAGACAGTTCACATAATCAATCTTAATAGTGTAAAGACTTTAACTGGAGCCAATACCAATGAGGACAAGATTTCTTTCATCTGTCCACTCTGCTGTCCACAGTATGGGTTTCATCCTGACGCTGTCAGGTTCTCCCACTGCTTGAGAGAGAGCTGCCTGTAGTTGTCAGGCTACCTCCTTCCTGATTCATGTCTGGCCTAAAATTATTTTTGTTTTATTGAGACAGGGTCTTGCCCCGTCCCCTAGGCTGGAGTGCAATGATGTGAGCATAGCTCACTGCAGCCTCCAACTCTGGGGCTCAAGTGATATACCTCCCTCAGCCTCCTGAGTAGCTGAAACTATAGGAGTGTGCCACCCAGCTAATTTTTAAAAATTTTTGTAGAGATAAGGTTTTGCCATGTTACCCAGGCTGATCTTGAACTCCTAGTCTCAAGCGATCCTCCCAACTCAGCCTCCCAAAGTGCTGAGGTGTGAGCCACTGCACTCAGCCCAATCGCTTACGTTTAAATCCCAATGGAAATGTAATATGGTACCTATAGGGTTGTTCACTGATTAAACAAGATAATTACTGTAATGCACATAGTATAGGACCCAATAAATGGTTCATTTTACCTCCTATATATCTCTGGAATCCACTTCTCACCATCTCCTCTGCCACCTCCCCTGGCTAAGGCAATCGATGGATCCTGCCAATTTTAGCATCTCCAGTCTCTTCCCCCTTCCTTCTGTTTTCAGCACAGCAGCCAGAGCATCTATTTAAAATGCAAAGTTTTTTCTTTTTTTTGAGACAGAGTCTCACTCTGTCGCTCTGGGTAGAGTGCTGTGGCGTCATAGCTCACAGCAACCTCAAACTCTTGGGCTCAAGCTATCCTCTTGCCTCAGCCTCCTGAGTAGCTGGGATTACAGGTGCCTGCCATAAAGCCTGGCTGGTTTTTCTATTTTTAGTAGAGATGGGAATCTCTCTCTTGCTCAGGGTGGTCTTGAACTCCTAAGCTCAAGCAATCCATCCACCTCACCCTTACAGAGTGCTAGGATTACAGGTGGAGCCACCATGCCCAGCCTAAAATACAAAGTTACCTATGTCACTACCCTACTCAAATACCTCCTAGGGCTCCCCACTGTTTATAGGAAAAATCTCAGAGTTTGGGGTCTGGTTTTCAAGGCTGTGTATGATCTGGCCTCAAATGGTATTTCCCAGCTCATCCCTCCCTTTGCTCTCAATGCCCTGCCCCTGACTTGCACCAGTTCAATCACTTTCAGCATTTGTTTCAAGTCTTAGTTTAACTCTGTGTTTTCAGTCCTAGTCTTCACTTCTGACTTCCCTTTGGATTAGCATGAATGATACAAATGTGACATCCCTGCTCTGGGAACTGAGAAGAGACCTTAGGACAGACTCTCCCCAGTGGTGACCCCATCCTGTAGCACTCCCCCCAAAGCTGCCACTGATGCCTTTGGATTGGGGGCTGATTCCTATTTTGGGTAGACCTGTCACATATCTAAACCAGCTCAGTTTGCCCCAAGGGAAACCCAGATTGGTGCCATTCACACAATAAATGCATGATAGAATGAATGAGACCCCAAAAGTTGGGTGAGCACTAAAGGTGGGCCAAGATGCAGAAAGAGGACTTTTGAGATCTGTGTTAGAGAAGAATGAGTTACTCTTAGGTGGTCTTAGGAAAGCCAGGTAGGCCCTGAGTCAGTCCCTTCGGCTGGGAGCTCCACCCTTTGCTGTCACTTATGTTGTCTATCAATGGACTTAAGTTTTTCTCTTTCTCAGCCAGAAGGTGCGAGGTGGGAGTCAGGGTCATCTCAATTTAGCCTTCCTGAAATTCCTGATGCCATCAGAGGACACCTTTGCTAAGACACATCATATACCTGACCAATCCCAACCTTCTGAACTTTCCACTGGTAGGACTCTCCTCTGGGTTTCTTTATCTTTTCCTTCTCATCCATATGTCCTTCCTCAATCTGACCTTTCTGACCCCTTATGGAATTTGTGCCTTTCCCCTCTCTCCTCATCCAGATATCCCTCATATCCTCTATCTCCTTTTTCCTCCATCTCTGTCCAGTGTCCTTCCCTCCCCCACTACCTTCACTCTGTCTCCAGCTTTTTTTGGCTGCTGTCTCTTCCTCCTCCTCCTCCTCCTCCTCCTCCCTCCTTCCCTGATGCTGAATAATCAGGCCTAGCTGTCCTGGTTTCTGGAAATACCCGTGTGTGGGAAGTGGCTCAGGGTTGGAACAGGGAATGGATGCATGAAGGCCCCTGGGCAGCCCCAGGCCCCCAATGTGAAGACAGAAAAATCCAGGGGTGTGGTCCATGCCTCCCTCCCTCTGGGCAGGGGAAAGCAGGGGGTTGATTGGGCAGTGGGAGGGGGTGAAATTCAGAGGGCATGGACGCAGGCCATCTCGTCTCCTAGGTCCTCCTCATCGAAGTGGGAGAGGATAGACTCCTCATCGCTATATAGTGAGCTGGTCCCCTGTGCCAGAAGGTCACTGGCTGCACTGTCCATCTCATCCAGTGTCAGGCGGCATGCATCCGCAATCTCCTGCTTGGCCAGGGCCACAAAGCATGGGTCTTGGGCAAAGAGGCCCAGGCCCTCAGAGATGAGCACCTAGGGGCACAGGTGGGGTTAGTGTTGACCAAGGGTACAGTGTGAACAAAAAGTTCAGTGAGGATAATGATGTGCTCATGAGGGTGTGCAGGGAAGTCCGGGGGGCTGGGGGGAGTGGTGAGTAGAAGTGGCACAGCAAAGGGATATCTATATGCACCACATAGTCTGGGGACCCCTTCTCCCTCTTGCCCCCAGCTCCCACATCCTGCCCTTGACCCCCACCCTTCTTGCCTATAATCCCTCTGAACTCACAGCTTCCACCAAACTGTCAGCACTTCCCCTCTTGCCACGGCTGGGATCTGAGTGGGTTCCAGGCACATGCAGACAGGTGAAGGTACGGAGTGGACCGCTGGATTTGCTGAGGTATCCCTCCCCTGCCTCACCCTCCTCCACCAACAACAATGGGGCATATAGGAGTCGACCCCGTTGAGGAGGGGTTGCCCAGGAACCCTGAGCCAGAATAAAGATCAAAGGGGCAAGGATTGATGGGTGAGGCGTGAGGTTCTAGGACTCACTCCTGTGCCTCCCACCCCCCACCCCCCGCTTCCCAAACTGAAAGGGTGTAAACTAGACTTGAGTTTATGTAAGAGCACAGAAGACCTGGGTTTAAATGTCAGCTCTGCCCTTTACTAGCTGCATGATCTTGGGTAAATCTCTCTGAGCTTTGGTTTCCTCATCTGTACTCTGGGGATAATAATAGTACCTACCTCACAAGTATAGAGAGGATTGTGTGTTTTCGTTCAGATATGTCCCTTTCTTCTGAAGGGCAGTGTGTTTGAGAATTTTAGCCTAAGCTGTCCCCACCCTTCCAGTTCCTAGCACCTTCCCACCTCACCTGAGCCCTGCTGGGCCCTGAGTTTCGTCCACGATGATAGGTGCCTGGGATAGGTAAGTCTTCACAACTGCCCTGGCGCTGCAGACACTGGATGGTGAAGGAGGGCTTCTGACCTGCAGGTGAGTGAGGTAGTGGAACAAAGAGCAATACCAGTGTCTCCCAACCTCTTTGTTCTGCTGGCCTGTGGGGGAACCTTCAGGCTTATCCTCACTCTCACCTGCAGGTGTAGGGGGCAGCAGACGACGGCGTGGTACATGGCGTTCCTCTGTGTATGTCTGGGTTCTGTGAGGTGGCAAAAGGACTAGGCGTGGGGGGTTCCCTATATGCTCATCTAGGTAGGATAGCCTGTGTGGAAGAGTGGGCCAGGGGTCAACTTGGTCCTGAGCCCAGAAGATGGGACACCAGCAGTCCTCCCCACTCTAGCTCCTGTGCTTATCCCGTGTGGCACAGCCAGTGTACCGGTCAGGGACTTCTTCTTCCTCATCCTGCTTGTTTTGTCCATTAGGTCCCCTGGGCTCAGACCTTCCTTCTTCTGGGATGGTGAAAATGAGAGCCCCAGAGCCTCTCCTGGGGAAAGTACGACACATTAGGCAGACCAGATCCCACAGTATATAGCCCTGGGCCTCTGGCTTCTCATCCCATGCCCCACCCAAGAAAACACTGGTCTTTCTGAAATTTTTAACTGGGAAAAAGTCATATAACATGAAATTAACCATTAATCATTTAAAAGTGAACATGGGCTTTCTTTTAATAGATGTTTATCTCGTTAGAAAGACCCAAAGTTGGGAGGCCAAAGCAGGTGGATTTCCCTGAGCTCACAGGTTTGAGACCACCCTGAGTAAGAGAGAGACCCATCTCTGAAAATAGCTAGGCATTGTGGTGGGTGCCTGTAGTCCCAGCAACTTAGGAGGCTGAGGCAAGATAATCACTTGAGCCCAAGAGCTAGAGGTTGCTGTGAGCTATGATGCCATTACATTTTATTTTTATTTTTTATATATTTTTTGAGACAGAGTCTCAAGCTGTTGCCCTGGGTAGAGTGCTGTGACATCACAGCTCACAGCAACCTCCAACTCCTAGGCTCAAGCAATTCTCTTGCCTCCACCTCCCAAGTATCTGGGACTACAGGCGCCCGCCACAATGCCTGGCTATTTTTTGGTTACAGCCATCGTTGTTTGGCAGGCCCAGGCTGGATTTGAACCCTCCAGCTCAGGTGTATGTAGCTAGCGCCTTAGCCACTTGAGCCACAGGCGCTGAGCCCCATTGTGCTTTATGGAGGGTGACAAAGTGAGACTCTGT
The DNA here is from genome assembly GCA_963573935.1 of Arctocebus calabarensis. NCBI lineage: Eukaryota > Metazoa > Chordata > Mammalia > Primates > Lorisidae > Arctocebus > Arctocebus calabarensis. The sequence continues at coordinate 18,364 of CAUYON010057483.1, forward strand.
CTCAAAAAAATAAATAAATAAAAATAAATAAATAAAGACCCAAAGTTTCAAAAAAATAAAAGTGAGGGCAGCACCTGTGGCTCAAGGAGTAGGCGCCGGCCCCATATGCCTGAGGTGGAGGGTTCAAACCCAGCCCCAGCCAAAAAGCCTAAAAAAATAAAAGTGAGCCTGTTGGAGAGGGGGAGGGACCTGTAAAAGCTGACCACATTTGTGACCTTATTTCATCCTTTTTCTGTCCCTGTGAAGTAAGGGCTATTATCATCCCATTCTATTTCCCATTCCATTAGGTAAGGAAATTGAGGCACATAGAAACTAAGTGACTAGCCCAAGGCCACTTAGCAAATAGCAGAGTCAGGATTTGAACTTAACCCCTCTTAGTTCTGCATTATGTGCCTTTTGCATTAACTCTTGGCATTGCCTTTCTCATATGAATCTCTTATTGCCCTCTATTCTCACCTGACCACTTGAAATACATCTTTCCTTCCCACATTTTCACCTAGAGGCCTTCCTCCCAAGCCTCCTGAATTACCCCCATCTGATGTTAGGTCCCTGCCTTCCCTCACAGTCTTCCCCCAGACACTGGATGGTACCTGTGGGTGTGGGATCCATCCTGGGACACACTGGGCTGTCTGGGATTGGGAGCACCCCCATCATCATCACTGGGCCCAAGGGAGACTGAATCTGGGAGTCTGTCCCCAACAGTCAAAGACATGGAAATCCTGGAACCCCGGCGAGATGGGGTCTGGGAGTCTGTCACGGCCTGTGGAGAGTCACAGGACTGAGTGTTGCGTCTGTATTATAGCTAAGTCATTTGGTCATTTAGTGCATCTCCCCAATAGGCCCATGTGCTCTCAAAAGGCTGCATCTGGGTCTCCTCCTCCTAATAGCTGATGGCAGGTACCAAAACATATTTTTCCAGTGCAGAGGGGCCTTATTGGGGAGGCAGTACCAAAATTACCCAGGGGTTTGAGGGAGTATTTTAGAATCAAGAGCTTCTGGTGGGAGTGAAAACCTGTTGTTCTCACTTTGTTCCTCTCTGATTCTTTCTCATCTTCCTCCTCTTCTCCCTCCTGCCTCTCTTCTTCTTCCTCCTCTGTGTCACAGGTGAGGGCCTGCCGGATCTCAGGACCCAAGTCCTGTAGGCTCCTCAGACCAGCCTGTGGGGTTGGAAAAATGGGGGAAGTGGGAAACAGGCAGCCCTTCCATGCACCTGTTTCCCATGCAGGGGCATAGATGGGGGAAGGAGTCCCTCAGCCACCCTGACCCTCTGTGGGGCCTGGGGCCTCAGGTTCCTCATCTGTGACATGGGTTTCATGAGATCAAGATGGAGGTCAGTCTCAGCCACATGCTTCCACACACCCACCCACATGAGGCTCTACCCTGAAGACCTGAAGAGCAGAGGAGGTGCTTGAGGGGGCCTCATTCCCCAGTAGCCCTTTCTCTTTCCTCCGCCGGAATTTGCGAAAATAGTCCTGAATCAGAAATGTGGCATAGAATTTGCCTACAGTGACTTCCTCCTCTGGGAGCAAGAGAGAGAAGGCAAATTACACAGGAGGCCACTGCCTTCCCCATCTTCCTACCCACCAGTATCCAGGCCAGCTCTGGATTTCAGGTGGAGAGAAAACACTTGACATTCAGGTCCAGGCTTAGGAATTGGGGCGGGAATAGCTCACCGTCTGGTGGGGGGATGACCTCATCTAGGAGCTTCTGCTTCATCCGCTTCCAAATCTTTTTGATGACAATCCGCAGCTCCTGGTTGGCTTGCTCCAAGTTCCCTGCGCCAGAGGAGGATGTGGGGTGTGAGCCAATAGGAAGAACCTTCACAGCTGCCCCCTCACTGTTGGAGAGAGCTTCACAAACTCATACTGCAGTCACACACGGTCCAATTGGACAGGGGGTTAAACAAACCCAGAGAAGCCAAAGTCAACCATTGAGGTTCAGACCTAGAAGCAGGACCCATCACTCTATAAACGTGATCTTTGTGCCCTACTCTAGGGCCTTCCCACTCCTGATCCTTCTGACACACCTTCTGTTTTGATCTTCAGGGATGTTCGGACCAGGGCAAAAAGAGTAGCGTTGAATGTCACTGTCCCATCTGAGTTGAGGGGCATGTTCATTGCCACAAGTCTCTGTGAATGCCAGAAACATGGAACCCACTCTAGGATAATGCCAGGTATGCAGGCATGAATGCCCAGGGGCAGAAACCTTTGGGGATGTGACTAACCACCCCTTCCTACCCAAGGCAGTCCCTGCCCACACCATCCATGTGATGGACAGCCCTCTCAGAGGCCTGAGGGGTGGCCAGGTGCACAGACCTTGCAGGCCACTCGATGTGGGCACAGCTTCCCAAATCCCAGGGGGGGCTGGATGCGTCTCAGCAGGGCAACCACATCCAGGTGCTTGATGCGGCCCCTAGGGCAGGTAGAGAGATACCACTGGATACCCTTTGTATCCCTTTCTCAAGGCCCCACAAGCTCATCAATACCTCCCATCACCAACAGCCCAGAGCCTTCCATGGAAGAAATGGAAGGTAGTAGGAGAGGGCAGAGGACAGGTGCAGGGGAAAACTCGAGACAATATATTGACTGGGTAACAGGTTGCAGAGGTCAGAGGTTCTGAGGCGTAGGGGACTGGGATTCCAGGTAAGGGGTTAGAGGGCATACTTGGCCCCAGGGTCATATTCAGACCAGATCCTCTTGAATTCATCAAGGTGATGGGGGCCCAGGATGGACCAGTCTCTGGTTAGATAATCAAAGTTGTCCATGATAACAGCCACAAAGAGATTTATGATCTGTGGGCCAGTGAGCAGGGTGGGGGTTAGATGAAGGGCAGAATAGTGCTGTGGGGAGTTGGTGGGAGGCTGGGGTAAGCTTATATGGTCACTAAGTCATGAGTTTCTGGGTTGATCTGGTTGTCAGGCTAGTTCCCTCACCCATTCTGAAGATCTGGGCTTCCCACCTCATTTGGTCATCCCTCAGCCCCTCGGAGCCAGACCCTGTGGCAGTAGCGGTGATTGTGAGAACAGTCCTCACCAGGAAGGCACAGAGCATGAAGAAGCTGATAAAATAGGCGATGGCAAAATTGCTACCACAGGTAAACTCCTCGCCTGGGCTGAAGTCAGACTCAGGGTCACACCGATTCCCAGGGAGGCTGGCAAGCATTATCTCCTGCCATGCTTCACCAGTAGCACACCTGGGGGGGGGGGTGACACAGGGGTAGTATTCTATTTTTTTTTTTTTTTGCAGTTTTTGGCTGGGGCTGGGTTTGAATCTGCCACCTCCGGCATATGGGGCTGGTGCCCTACTCCTCTGAGCCACAGGCGTTGCCCAGGGGTAGTATTCTAGAGGGAAACCATGAAGTCATAGCAACTGGAGTTGGGGGTAGGGTGTGGGAGTGAGGAAGTGACCCACTTCTTACCAGGGGCCTACATCTAGCACAGATAGCAATTCTATATTTTAATAGCTAGTGTGGAAATGATGGAGATAGTCATGTTTATATCTTACAGATGGGGCACTGAAGCCTAAGAAGGGGATGAATGGCTGAGGCCAGAATATTCTAACAGACTCCACAGATTCCAGCCAAAAAATGTCTCGAGCTAAATGAATCCCCATGTTGTCCTGTTATTTCCATAGCTCAGGCAGTCTGGGGCCCAGAGAAGGTGTATGCCATACTCATTTTCACACAAGCATTCATTCCATGGACTGGGGAACAAGGCAGCAGGGGAGAGGGTAGGATGTCACCTGAACAGAAGCAGCACAGCCTGTGGAAAGGTCTGGAAATTGTTATTTCGGTTGATCTGTGTGCCATCCTGAAGAGCCACTTTGCCGAACATCTGTGGGAACACAGAGGTTCAGTGGGATGAGCCATATCCCTTCACATTCTCACCCATTTCACACCTCCTAATACCTAAGGGATGCTCATGACCCTGACATTATGAGCTGGTGACTACTGATCCCATTTTGCAGATGTATCTATTGAGCCAGGGTCATCTGGCTTGTTTATTTTTCTACCCACCATCCCTGCTTTGGGAGGATATACCCTACCTAGCATTGTTGGAGTGCCTAAGGGAGGCACTTTAGGGTCCCCACTTGCCTGCATGCCAATGACTGCATAGATGAAGAATATCATTGCGATGAGAAGAGCCACATAGGGCAAGGCCTATAAGGGTGTGTAGGGAGGATAGATGCTCAGGTCCAGGTAGATAACTATAAGCCCCTGGATGCACTGCTCTCCCTGGTATGGGCCTGCTGGGAGATGTAATCTATTTTCAAATTGCCCAAGACTATCATGTCTACCAAATGTGGACACAAAATTAAATAGAATAGAGTAAGGTCAGTGAGGCCAGAGGCATGATAGGAAGTGAGAGTCCAGAAAAGAGAAAAGTGGAAATGGAAATTTGAAAATGGGTATGGCATGTTGGGAGATGTAGTTCTAGGGGTACTAAAAGGGTAGGTTGAAAAGTGTGAGATAGGGGTGAGGTTTGGTCAAACAAATGGGGTGGGCGATTACCTGGAAAGACTTGATGAATGTCCAGAGTAATGTGCGGATCCCTTCACCTTTACTGAGAAGCTTGACCAGCCGCATGACTCGGAAGAGGCGAAAGAAGGTAATGGAAATGCGAGAGCTGTCCTCAGAGCTCTGGGGTTGGGGGTGTAGTAGGGATACTTAGTTCACATTTTCCCCAACCACTTCCCTGTCTCATTCCTTGTCCCTCCCATCCCCCAAGTCCCTCAGCACTCAGGCCCCTGGGTGGTCAGAGGGCATTTCTAAGGACTCTCAGGAAAAAAGTGAGGGTGGGAACAAAAGAAGAGAGTCCTTGTTGTATGCTGAGGCCTACCTCACCAAGGTGGCCACCATTCTGGAGGGAGATACAGCCAAGACAGTTGTGATAGAGGAGATAATGAGATCACAGGCCCAAATGAACAAGGGGAGAAATGGATCAGATATAGGGGATGATGGTAGATTAAGGAAAAGAGAGGAGAGGGTAACAGAGGTGAAGGAGGAGAGACATTGGGGCCAATGGAGGAAATGATGGAGCCAGTGGAGTCATAGAGATGATGGAGATGAGACAACCAACAGAGGAGCCAATGAAGAAGCCAGTGATGAAATATGGAGCCAGCAGCATTGTCAGTTGAGGTGATAGAACCATGTAGGACCAATGGAGATGATGGAGTCAACAGTATAGTCAGTGGTGACGACAGTCACGAAAGAGCCAGTGTCAGAGATGATGGAGTTGGTGGAGAAAGTGGAGCCATTGAAGTAGTTGGAAATGATGGAGCCAAAGCAGGAGTCAGTGGAGATGGTGGAGCCAATGGAGGGGGATGTAGAAATAATGAAAGAGATAACAGAAATAATAGGAGAGGCACTTTAGGAGATGATGGAGCCAGTGGATAAGTTGCAAAAAGGAATGAGGAAGGTGATAGAGGGGAACTTTGGCTGAGCCCAACAGGGACTCAGAGAGCTAGAGCTATAATAAGGAGCATTGAGTCTCTGGGAGTGGGGAGGATGTGAGTGGGAGCCCTGGGATAGAGGTGAGGGAAAGGGTGTAGGGGGAGAGTGAGTTAGCAGAGAGGTCAGTCCTCACATTGACTTCGGTGACAGCAATGTCCACTATGCTGCCCACCACAATCAGAGCGTCAAACGTGTTCCAGGCATCAGCAAAGTAATGCTGCAGGCAGAAGGAAAGCAGTGCCCTGTCTTTTCCAAATTAGCAAGCCAGGGTAAAGGGCTGGTAGTGGTAGGGGGCTTTGGGGAGGCAAAGCCTGGCTTGGACCCCACAATGGGCCTGCACCCAGATCCCTCTCACAGGCTAGTCTCATGATTCCCTAGTTGCTGTTCCTCTGAGAACTCTTCAATGTTCTTTGCTCCCAAGGATGTCACCTATTGGTCTAGGGCTGGGGGGCACCTTGGGTTTGAAAGCGATGATTTTGAGCACCATCTCAATAGTGAAGAGGCCAGTGAAGACCATGTTGAGGATGTCCATGGCATAGTTGAAGGGAGCCGTCTGTTCATAATGCTGGGGAGAATGAGAAGGAGACAGAGCCTGAGGCAGAGACTCTCACCCCCAACCAAATACTCCCTGGCCTGGGCTGGGGTGAGTCTGGGGATGTTTTGGCACTATGGGTTGGTCAAATCTCTTGCACTGTCTGCCTCCCATTATGGATACTGGAAAATCCAATTGTTGATTCCTAGCTTTTCTTTCAGCTAGGCAAGGCCAGTTCAAACTGAGACATAAACATACGTATGCTGCTGCTGGTTGGCAGCTTCTGTGAACAATATTTTGCTTTCCCATAAAAGGCTCAATTGAGAGGCAGCGCCTGTGGCTCAGTCAGTAGGCGCCGGCCCCATATACCGAGGGTGGCAGGTTCAAACCCAGCCCCAGCCAAACTGCAACAACAACAAAAAATAGCTGGGTGTTGTGGTGGGCACCTGTGGTCCCAGCTGCTCAGGAGGCTGAGGCAAGAGAATCGAGTAAGCCCAGGAGTTGGAGGTTGCTGTGAGCTAGCTGTGTGACGCCACGGCACTCTACCAAGGGCAATAAAGTGAGACTCTGTCTCTACAAAAAAAAAAAAAAAAAGGCTCAATTGAGGAGAGTTTTCTGGTGCAACTTTCTCTCCTTTTTCCTGCCTTGAATGTGATTTTGATGTCTGGAGCTTGTGACTATGAAGCAACAATCAGGGGAATGAAAGTTAACGTGCTAAAAATAGCGAAGCAGAAAGACAGACAGAGCCTGGGTCCCTGATGAGCAATGAGCAAACAACCTACTTCCGCCTTTTTCATTATGTGGGGTAATTACCATAGTTCACTGATTCCCAGGATGCAATCTTTTTACATTTTAGAATCTCTCAAATTGGTGTGGATTTTACAATCAATGGTAACTCGCAATGGCTACTGGCCACTCTTTTCACATTTTCTCATCTCTGAAATTAGGATGCAATTTACAGTTATTAAATTTGAAGGCTCGGCGCCTGTGGCTCAACAGGCTAAGGCGCCAACCACGTACACCTGAGCTGGCGGGTTCGAATCCAGCCTGGACCCGCCAAACAACAATGAGGGCTGCAAATGGCCGGGTATTGTGGCAGGCACCTGTGATCCCAGCTACTTGGGAGGCAGAGGCAGGAGACTCGCTTGAGCCCAGGAATTGGAGCTTGAGGCTCTGTCTCAAAAAAAAAATTTGAAGAAACGTGGCAAATGTGTTTATAGCTTAAGTCTTTGTCATTTGAGGATTTTGTTACTGGCAGCCTTAAAGTGTTCCTAATGGCTCCTAAGAGATCTTGTGGTGAGAAGAGGGTCAGATGTCTGGCAGGGGTTTGTGCGGGCACTCAGACCTGCATGGCTAGGGCCACGGTGTTGAGCAGGATGAGCAGGAACATGAGATACTCAAAGGCAGCAGAGTTCACAGTGGCCCATACACGATACTGATGCGGGTTCTTAGGGATGTAGCGACGGAGTGGCTGGGCCTTCAGGGCATACTCCACACACTGGCGCTGCATACCGGTGCAGGGCATGAATTAGCAGTGGAATCATGTGGCAAGCGGGTTTGGGGAGGTGGGGTTTGCTGGTCATGGGGAGGGGGTCGGGGATCAGAGTTCACCTGGTTCTTGTCCAGCTCACAGTTTTGGTACTCCTGCTCTCCCTGGGCACGGAAGGTGATGATGACAAAGCCCACAAATATGTTCATCATGAAGAATGCAATGATGATGATGTAGACAATGAAGAACACTGAGATCTCCACGTGGTAATTGTAGATGGGGCCCTCGTCCTCTGCGTTTGCATCGATGGCCTTGTATAGCAACCTGTGGGAGACAGTGGTGGGTGGAGGGAGGGACAAATGAAGGGATATTCTAGTCCTTCTCAGACCTGCCCCCACTTTACTTATCACAGACACCCCAAAATCTCCTGCCTGATATCCCAAAGACCCCTAAATATCCTGACCTAATCACTTGGGATCTCTATACATACTCCAAGGGCTCCTCACTAAGCCCTCGAAGAGTCCCAAATCTCCTGTCCCATTTTTTCAGATATCCAGAGACCCCCTTACAGCTCTCCAGAGAATCCCCATCCAGGCTTTCTAAGACTCTGAAATTCCCTGAGTTCCCACAGACCTCCAAATCCCCTTCTCCAACCACCTGAAGACCCACACACAGCTCCCCAGAACTCCCCCATACGTTTCCAAAGATCTTTAAATTCCTCGTTCTATCAGCTTGAATCCCCTGCTCCATACCCCTAGAACTCTTTAGCTAGTACCCCCAAGACCCGTGCAGCTCTTTAGAAATCCCCGAGTCTCCCATTCTATCTCCTCAGAGATCTTTCTCAGTTCCCCCAAATCCTACCCAGTCCTCTCTGGACTTCCACCTAGTCCCTCAGAGACCTCTATTCAATTCTTGGAAGATTGCTCATCCAAGTCCCCAAAGAACCCCCAGCCAGATTCTGGGAACCCTGCCTTCCACCAGTCTCCAGAAAACCCTATCCAGTCTTTTTTTTTTTTTTTTTGAGACAGAGCCTCAAGCTGTCACCCTGGAGAGAGTGCTGTGGCATCACAGCTCACAGCAACCTCCAATTCCTGGGCTCAAGCGAGTCTCCTGCCTCCGCCTCCCAAGTAGCTGGGACTACAGGCACCTGCCACAACGCCCGGCCATTTTTTTTTTTTTTTTTGGTTGCAGCCATCATTATTTGGCGGGCCCAGGCTGGATTCGAACCTGCCAGCTCAGGTGTACGTGGCTGGTGCCTTAGCCCGTTGAGCCACAGGCGCTGAGCCCCCTATCCAGTCTTGAGAAGATTTCATCACGTTCAGGGTACAATCCCACCACTGCCAGGAGATCCTAACCAAACCCCTGTCAAGTCCTCCTCCATCCCCGGAGCCCTGCCCCTCACGCAGGCCAGCCTTCAAAGGTGGAGACAGTGAACAGGGCCATCATGGCTGAAAGGACATTGTCAAAGTTGAAATCGCTGTTGACCCAGAGCCGCTCCCGGACCAGGGGTCTTGACACATCTCCATCGGGGTAGATAAGAAAGGAGCCCCTGTGGATGTTGCAAACAGGCTCAGTGGGTGAGGGGAGGTGGGAAGCTGGGGAAAGGGGCCTGGGGGCTCTAGCATGGAGGCAGCAGGGCACAGGGGTGGAGCTAGATAGGCTGGGTTCAAATCCTGCCCCTTCCATTCCTGGCTGGGTGACCTGGTATATTTATCCTCTCTGTGCTTTGGTTCCCCCACCCCTATGCAATAAAGATAATAACAGAATCTATTTCCTAGATTCTCATAAGGATTAAATAAGTCAATAAATGAGACTAGTGTCTGGCACATAGTTGGCACCATATCATCATCATCACCATTATCATTGTTACCATTGCCAGCCAGGAAAAAGTAATACTAATAATAGTCAACATTAATTAGCACTAATTATATGCCAGGTACTGTGCTAGTTTCCATGTAGTGAGTTTACATCATTGTGCTTGTATATAGTGTGTGTTCCAAGTACTAACTCATTTACTCCTCACAGCAACCTTGTGAGGTAGGTAGGCATTGTTTATTCCCATTTTTTTCCTTCTTCTTCTTCTTTTTTTTTTTTTTTTTTTTTGTAGAGACAGTCTCACTTTATCGCCCTCAGTAGAGTGCTGTGGCATTACACAGCTCATAGCCACCTCCAACTCCTGGGCTTAGGCAATTCTCTTGCCTCAGCCTCCCGAGTAGCTGGGACAACAGGCGCCCGCCACAACGCCCGGCTATTTTTCTGTTTTGTAGTTCGGCCGAGGCTGAGTTTGAGCCCGCCACCTTCGGTATATAGGGCTGGCGCCCTACTTGATGAGCCACAGGCATTGCCCCTATTCCCATTTTTCTGTTTTTTTTTTTTTTTTTTTTGAGACAAAGCCTCAAGCTGTCACCCTGGGTAGAGTGCTGTGGCATCACAGCTCACAGCAACTTCCAATTCCTGGGCTCAAGCGAGTCTCTTGCCTCCGCCTCCCAAGTAGCTGGGACGACAGGCGCCCACCACAAGGCCCGGCCATTTTTTGGTTGCAGCTGTCATTGTTGCTTGGTGGGCCCAGGCTGGATTCCAACCCGCCATCTCAGGTGTACATGGCTGGCGCCTTAGCCTGTTGAGCCACAGGCGCCGAGCCCTATTCCCATTTTTCAATGGAATGAAATGGGACACAGTAAGGTTAAGAAATGTACCCAAGTCTCATACAGTGGATTTGAGCTAGGAGTGTCTGACTTCATAGCCCATACTTTAAACTACTACATTTTGCAGACTCAGGGTGGAAGCCAGGGACTTGGAGGTGGGCATGGGGATTGCTGGGGTTCTGGAATGGAATGTGGAAAGGGGTTTGGCGAAGGTATTGGGAGGGCTCTGGAGTCTTGTTGAGATCTGAGGGCCTCTGCAGTTCTTGGGAGAGTTCTGGGGGTGTATCTTGGAGCTTTGATGAGATCTAGGGGCTCTACAGCCTTTGGGAGTGGTCCTGAGTTCCATGGAGGGCAGAATCTCAGGCACTCACTTGCATTCTTGTGGGGTGTGTTTGGCCTCATCAGTGCAACTGTAGAATTTCCCCTGTAGGGAGGACATCTGTCAAACAAGTTCACTCTTCACTCCCTTGCCCCCCACCTGGGCTTTCCTCTAGTGTAGTGGTTCTCAACCTGGGGGTTGCTACCCACAGGAACTGTATTAAAGGGCTGTGGCATTAGGAAGGTTGAGAACCACTCCTCTAGTGTTTCCCTCACCTTGAAGAGCTGCACACCGATGCAGGCAAACATGAACTGCAAGAGCGTGGTGACAATCATGATGTTCCCGATGGTTCGGATGGCCACAAACACACACTGTACCACATGCTATGAACCCATGCATATGGTTAATAGACATTTCAGGATACAGTGGCCACCAAGCAAGGATTCCAGTCATGGATGTGGATCAAGTACTTGGGCCAGGGACATGTGGTCATGGGTTAAGATGTATGGTTAGGGATGTATTATCAAGAGGCAGTGATACAGATCAGGGATTTGTGGGCATCCACCAGGAATAAGGGCTTGCCAGGCAATGATGTGTCAGGGACCTGGATCAGAGAACTGTGGTCACTGGTAAGGAACATATGGTCACTTCTAAGGAACATGGGTCAGGCCACATGGCCAGTGTTCAGAGACATGTGTTTACACATCAGGTCCAGGCTGTGTGGTCATGCATCAGAGCAAATGGTCAGTTTCATCAATGATTCTGGCCCCAGAGGCAGAGCAAAGCATGTGCCCTGTGGGTTTGGAAGGGATAGGGTTACCTTGAGTCCCTTGGCCCTGTTGATGGCTCGGAGGGGCCGCAGTACTCGGAGTACTCGCAGAATCTTCACCACTGAGATGGCGCTGGAGCTGGGGAGGGTGCAGTCCTCAGGTGCTGGTCTGGGTTGGGCTCTGGTTGTGGGAAGAATGGGGTAGATGGGTGGGAGGGTCACTCACTGGATGCCAAAGGAGATTAAGGACACGCTGACCACCAGCAGATCCAACAGATTGAACCAGCTACGGCAGAAGGAGCCATGGTGTAGGAAGGCCCCGAACACTGTCATCTGGGGACAGAAGGGCATCAGGCTAGACTTCAGACCCAGGGATGGTGGGGTGGGGAAGGGTGGGGAACAGAGAGGTGGACTGCAGGGACGTGCTGAGGCAACTAAGGGTATGGTTGGGGGCCCATTAGTCACCTTTAGTAGAATCTCCACAGTGAAAATGGAGGTGAAGGCATAATCGAAGTAACCCAGAATCTGGGGGTGAGAAAGAGGGAAGCCACTGAGTCATGACTGAGGGGGAGTCTAAGTGTATGCATGTGTGTACCTCTCCATGTAAGTTTTGATGTCCTTCCTTTCCTCCCTCCCTCTCCCCCTCCTCACCATCATCAAGGCTTGGCCATCAGAAAGACTAGGGCTCAAATACGGACTCTTCTTCCATAAAGCTACCCAGCTACGTGGACACTCTTGGACTATTTAATCTTTCCGAGCATACCTTCCTCCTCAGTCAGATGCTGGTCTCCCCCTGGCTCTCTGCACACACAGTAAGGGCTGACACTGCAGTCATTGCCAATGCTGATCCTCCCTCTCTGCCCACCCAGGGCTCTACTCCTTGTCTCCACCCTGCCCCAGTTTGTACCATTAGAATGCCCCTGGGAGCATCCTCCCCTCAGCTCCTAGCTCCCAGTCAGAGGCTCACGTGGTTTCGGAAGGAGTGGGCCCGGATAGGGTCCTCAGCAGCCAGGGACACACTGCTGAGGATGATGAACACCAGGATAAGATTGGTGAAGATATGATGGTGGATGAGGGTGTGGCAGGCCTTCCTCAGCCTGCGGAGAGGGGTGGCTTAAGTCAGCAACCAGAAACAGAATTGACTGAAGAGAGCCCAAGAGACATAGCTCTAGCTGCCCCGTGACTCCCACCTGCACCAGCCCTCCTGCCTGCTGCTGCCTAGGGCACTCACGGGTTGGTCTGGCTGAGGCAGAAGAAGGCACTGCCCTCAGGGATGGGCACCACCTTCTCCTTGGGTACAACTTCCTGCAGGAGTTCCACTCGCCCTGTGCCCCCTTCTTCCTCTTCCACTTCCTCCTCCATGCCTGGCACCAGCAAAAGGGTAAAAGAGAAAAGTAATTGACAAGATGGATGTAAAGCACCTAGAATCGTGCTTGCCACATGGCAAATTCTTCCCACTTCCCTGCTAGAATGTCAGCTACTCAGGAAAGGTGTTTTAGTCTTCTTTTTTTTTTTTTCATTGCTACGTCCCTGTCACTTAGAACAGTGCCTGGGACACAGTAGGAGCTTAGTAATTGTGTGCTGAATGAATGTTGTACATACACAATATTTTGTAATAAAGGCTTTGACAAGTTCTATAGTAAAACAAAACATGTTTCTTATCTTTTACATCAATATTGCCAAATGTTGCTGGTCATACATCAAGCCTGTTATTTTCAAGATGATCTTAGAATAGGCTGCTCCCTAGATAGCTGGGGGTCCTAGGTGGCAGGAGCTGTCTGCTTGAGCTCTGTCTCCCAGGTCTCATACCTCTTCCACCTAGCCCTGCCCACTTGCCTGCTGCTTCACTCCTTGCACCTTCCTCTTCCTCTTTTTCCCCACCAGGCACCTGGGGACAGGAAGATGGGGATAATCAGTGGGGGGAGGCACCAGGGGATGGACACAGGAGAGGTATAGAAGGGATGCAATAATGAGGGAATAAATAGGCAGAGGATGGAAGTTAGAGACACATGCACAGACAGGTATGGGTAAGAGTGGGAGGTGTGGACAGTACCCAGGCTTCTAACTCACCAGCACTCCATTCTCCTGTGGGACATCCTTCTCACTGCTTTTCTCCCTGTGTGAGAACATAGGAGGTGACTACTGTAGATTGTAGCAGAAGGGCCAGGCAAGTCTGTGCAGTCAGAACAGACCTTTCTTGGGTCCCAGAGAACCTCTCTGCTTCTCCCTTTGCCCTCACAGTCTGTCCTCACAGCAGCTAGAAGGAGCCTGCTCAATCTTGTCTGGCACATTCTTCTTTTGCTCACAATTCTCTCATGGCTCTCCAACTTAGAGCAAAAACCACAGCCCTGGCTTGGTGCCTGTAACTCAGTGAGTAGGGCACTGGTCACATACACTGAGGCTGGCGGGTTCGAGCCCAGCCTGGGCCTGCTAAACAACAATGACAATTGCAACTAAAAAAAAAAAATAGCCAGGCATTGTGGCGGGTGCCTGTAGTCCCAGCTACTCAGAAGGCTGAGGCAAGAGAATCACTTAAGCCCAAGAGTTTGAGATTGTTGTGAGCTATGACACTACAGTACTCTATTGAGGGCGACATAGTGAGTCTCAAAAAACAAAAACAGGGCGGCACCTGTGGCTCATCAAGTAGGGCGCCGGCCCCATATACCAAAGGTGGCGGATTCAGACTCGGCCTCGGCTGAACTGCAAAACAGAAAAATAGCCAGGCGTTGTGGTGAGTGCCTGTAGTCCGAGCTACCGGGAAGCTGAGGCAAGAGAATCGCCTAAGCCCAGGAGTTGGAGGTTGCTGTGAGCTGTATGACGCCACAGCACTCTACCAAGGGTGAAAAAGTGAGATTCTATCTCTCCAAAAAAACAAAAACAAAACAAACAAACAAACAAAACAAAACCACAGCCCTCACCCTGGCCCAGAACACTCTCAATATGGCTCCCTGTACCCCACCTTCCATTTTTCCTTAACCCCTACCACTCTTCTTCTCACTCACTCCATTTCAGCCTCACTGCTGTTTTTTTGAAAGTGCCAAGAACATTATCAACTCAGGACCTTTGCACTTGCTGCTCCCCCGCCTTTAATAATCTTCCCTCAGATATTTGCATGGCTCACTCCCTTACTTTAGTCACGTCTCTCTCTGGTCAAATATCTCTTTCTCATAAGAACCTTTCCTTGACTAACCTAATCAAAATAGCAGTCTTTATTTCTTGCTATCCTTTCATTCTTTTCCTTCATTATATATTATTAACATGTGCTCAAGTTATATTATATATTCATGTTTTTGTGTTTTGCTTGCCTTCCTTAACTAGAATGTAAGTTCCCTGAAGGTAAGGACTCTGTTTGCCTTGGCCCCTGCTGTCTCCTTATTGTCTAAATAGAACCTGGCACAAAACAGGTGCTTGATAGCAGCATGTTGAATGAATGAGGACTGGCGGGGTGTATCTGACTGGAGGTGGAGATCACCAGGATGACCGGAGGCCTTGCTGGTGATGTGGGAGGTGAGGGGATTCCCAGTCAGGGATCCCAGAGAGATACTATTTTGGAGATGGAGCCAGACCCCACCTGATCTTGTTCTTGGCAGTGCCTGCATCTCCACTGGCCAGGTTGTCCACAGCAATGGCAAGAAACACGTTCAACAGGATGTCTGGGATGAGCTTAGGTGGCAAAAGATGGAGAGCCAGCCTGCCTGTGGACCACCTGGGTCCTTCTACCCACCTCCAACCCCACTATCATCCAACCTCTCAAGGGACCAAGGATACAGTTGCCACAGATGAAGAGTATGATGAAATAGATGCACACCAGCATCCCTGGGAAGAAGGGGCCACCATAGGCCATGATACCATCATACATGACCACATTCCAGTCTTCGCCCGTCAGGATCTGGGAATGGGAGTCACTCTGAATCTCTTGGAGCCCCCTCCAACTCAAGGGTCCCCCTGCCCCACCCACCCCAGGGTCTCCAGGCCCCACCTGAAAGACAGTGAGGAGGGCCTGGGGGAAGGTGTCAAATGTGCTTCGCTTGGTGTGGGTCTGGTCAAAGTTGAACTTGCCCCCAAACAGCTGCATGCCAAGCAGGGAGAAGATAATGATAAAGAGGAAGAGGAGAAGCAGCAAAGATGCAATGGATTTCATTGAATTGAGCAGTGATGCCACCAGATTGCTCAGAGATGCCCAGTGTCTGCAAGCAGAGATGAGAGGGGCAGGATTGATGCCTTGTCCACTGGAGAGTCAGGATCCAGGGCAGGGCTCCAGATTGGGATGTACGGGGGGCAGGCTGGGTTCAAATAGGTTTTGGTGTCAGGGTTAGATGTGCTTTTGAAGTTGGGTGAGATGAGAGCAAGACTGGGGGAAAGTTGAGGGTGAGGTTAGGGTGTTTTTAGGAGTGTAATAGGAGATGAGATCAGGATGGAAGTTTAGAATGGAAGGTGGTAAAACTAGAACAGAGTTTCAGGTGGGATTGGGTTGGGGTTGGGTGGGGCTCTGATGTATTTGGGTTTGGAGATGAATCTGGGGACATGATTGGGGCTGGGATGGAAATGGAGCTGTACTTGGAGATAGGGTGATGGTTGGGGTAAGCAATCGTGGGGGCTGTGTTTGAGGGCAAAGAATGGTGTCATAATTGGCAGTGAGTGATGGGATGCTGCTGAGAGGTGGGGACAAGGTGGTAGATGGGGTCTGGGCTTAGGAATGGTGTGGGGTTGTAAATGGGCTTGTGGATGACATGTGTTTAGGGGTTGGGGTTACACATGGTGTTGTGGTTGGGGGTTGGGGATGGGGTTTGAGTTGGCAATGAGCATGGAGCTGAGATCAGATATACGTTTGGAGGTAATGTTAGAGCAGGAGTGGAGGTTGAGGAAGGGAATGGAAATGTAATAGACACTCTCTCAAATGGGCTCTAATCTCTATGAAGACAGGAACTTGTGTTTGCTTAGATTCCTGGTGTTTCCCTAGGGCCTGGCATGCAGTAGTCATTCAATGGATGTCTGCTAAATGAATGGTGATGCCAATGAAGTTATCACTGGAGCTGGGGTGGGGACTGTTGGGCCCCAGTCTCCCTCCCCACACATACCTGGTGACTTTAAAAATCCTGAGGAGGCGCACACATCGAAGCACTGAGATACCCAGGGGTTGCATGGCGCCCACCTCCACCAAAGTGGTCTCTAGAATGCCCCCACAGACCACGAAGCAGTCAAAGCGGTTGAAGAAGGAGGAGACATAGGTAGAGGGTCCCAGACCATACAACTTGAGAAGCATCTCTACCGTGAACAGGCAGAGCAACACTTTGTTGGCATACTCTATGGGGAGAGGAGAGGAGTATGGGGTTAACCAGTTTCCAAGGTAACGTGGGAGGTAAAGGCCTTGGGTGATCTGGGGTAGCTGGTATCAGGCCAGGTGCTGGCTGGGGGTGGGGTTAGGGTTAGGGATTGTGGTAAGTTTGTAGGTCACCATAGGTGAGATTTTGATGGGTGGGCCTGGGGCTTGGACACACTCAGGTAGGGGCTAGAGCCAGCTGTTGTGAGTCCAGGAAAATTCTGATTCATCGGTTGAGTTAGATCCTAAGATTGAGTTGGGACTAGGGCTGGTTCAGCCATTGGGACTAGAAGTGCACTCAGTACTCAGGTTAGGGTTGAGATTATGATGAATAATAAATAGTAAGAGCAAACACTTATAAAGTGGTAGCTTTATGTAGGCCATGCACTGTTCTTAGCACTTTTCACTTTAACTCATTTAATCCTCTTAACCACCCCATGAAGTAGATATGACTATCATCTCCACTGTGTAGGTGAGGAGAACTTGTCCAGACAGTGTGGTGTAAAGAGCCTAGATTCTGAAGCCAGGCTGCCTGAGTTTTAATTCTGGCTATGCCATTCACTAGCTGAGTTCTGGGATTATTCACTTAATTCTTCAATACCTTGGCACTCAGTGCTCTGTGCATTAGTATGTAATTCACATAAGGCTGTGGTGAAGAGATTGAGAAAGTGCTGAGAACAGAGCTTGATGCACATAGCAGGTGCTACATAAGTGTGAGCTAAAAAGTGGGATGGGACAGGCTAAGGGTTTTACATTGATATAGGTGGGCAGTGTGTGTGTGGGGCTGAGACATCCCGGAAACTCTGGATTTGAGCTTCTGGGGAAGAGGGAATAGGAGCTGGGGGTGCACCTTGGGTTTGGGTGAGCCATACAGGCTGCCCGTGGTGCTCGGAGGCGATGGTCAGCGTGTTGAGGAAGACGAGCAGCAGCACAGCCCAGTAGCAGGCATTGGACTTCACTGCCCTACGGCAGCGTGCCCGAAGGCCCCGGTTGGCTCGGCGGAGGCGGCGGCTGGGGGGAAGGGGATTCCGCTGGCTGAGCTCACCCACCTAAGCTTGCCCTGGGGGGCTCAGGTGGGAGAGCCCAGAGTTTGTGGAGGGCTTGGAGGTGGGGGTATCAAAGTCACAGGGTGAAGGAGTCATACAACTTTCCCAACTCACCAGACCCTGGTTTTCATGATCTTGTTTCTGGAAAAGAGAGGGATGGGAAGTGGGTGTCATAAGGGGCAGAAAGGGAGTCAGTGGCTGAGGCTGGAGGTGAAGAGTTGAAGCTAAAGTAAGGACTGGGGTCAGGGTCTGGACTGGGTTCTGGGCTGGGGCCCTCACAGGCAGCGTGTACAGCTGGCCAGAGCCCCTTCTTCCTCTCCTTCATCACCTGGAGTCTCTGCCATTGAACCAGTGTCACTGGCTGGGAGGCTGGCTGTGGAAAGGGTGGGGATAGAGGTCAGGATCTGAAGACTTCAGGGTACCACTTAGGCTTTCACCTCTGTCTACTCCACCCCGCCCCTGATACTTCCCCTATTACAGCCTGACTGGACCCCCACCATGGCTGCTGGTGGAGTGTGTGGAGCAAGTAGAGTGGCTGAACCAACGCAGACGCCCACGCTTCCTATTGGTCAACTCAGCCAGCTGTGGTCCTGCAGAGAGAGAGGACAATTGGGGAGGACAACCTGGGGGCAGAGTGTGAGGCATATCTAGGGTAGAGGTGCTATGTGGAGTCTTTGTATCTGAGATTGGATCTTGGTTCTGTGTCCTGAGCCATAACTAGTGGCTGGACCTGGATTTGTTGCAGGTTGGGGCGGGGTCTCAGGGGGGCAGACCACATCAAAGGCCTGCAGGGAATGGACCAGATTGGAATTGCCTACGATGGCCAGCCCGGCCCTCTTCAGCAATAGAACCAAAATTGCCATCTTCTGTGGGGTCCTCGATGTCCAGATCCTCAGCCTGTGTGATCCAGTCCAGGTATCCCCGCAGGTCCTCCTCCAACTGCTGCTTCTCCCGAAGCTTCTGAAAGTCCCCTCTAGCTTTTGCTTTCTCCCTTTCCTTGGAGAACTCTCTGAGGGCGGAGGATAGAGGGCTAGCTGGTGGAACCAGCCTGATCCCCTTGCCTTCAACATTCCAGCCACCCCAGCCTCCTATTTGTTCTTTGAACATGTTAATCACATTCCAGTTTCAGAGCCTTTGCAGTAGCTGTTACCTTTGCTTGGAATGCTCTTCCCTCAGATACCTGCACAGCCCACTCACTTATCTATTTCACCTTTTTACTCAAATAACACTTTCTAAATTGCAAGATCTCCCCATTTTATCTTTCCTTCCTTTCAATAGTACACATTCCACACAAAAGACTACAAACACATGTGTGCATATATATAAAATATTTGTTTATCACGTATGTTGCTATTGTCTGTTTCTCCCTATCAGAATGTAATATCCAGGATGGCAGGGATTTTTGCCAATTTTCAATTCTATAACAGTGCCTATTATGGTATTCATGATTGAATAAAAGCATATTGCAGATGGTTTTTTTTTTTTTTTTTGAGACAGAGCCTCAAGCTGTCACCCTGGAGAGAGTGCTGTGGCATCATAGCTCACAGCAACCTCCAATTCCTGGGCTCAAGCGAGTCTCTTGCCTCTGCCTCCCAAGTAGCTGGGCTAAGGCGCTAGATACACACACCTGAGCTGGCGGTTTGAATCCAACCCGGGCCTGCCACAAAACCTAGCCATTTTTTGGTTGCAGCCGTCATTGTTGTTTGGTGGGCCCGGGTTGGATTTGAACTGCAAGCTCAAGTGTGTGTGTCTGGTGCCTTAGCCCGTTGAGCCACAGGCGCTGAGTCTATTTATTTATTTATTTATAGAGACAGAGTCTCATTCTATCGCCCTTGGTAGAGTGCCGTGGCATCACACTGCTCACAGCAACCTCCACCTCCTTGGCTTAGGCGATTCTCTTGCCTCAGCCTCCTGAGTATCTGGGACCACAGGCGCCCGCCACAATGCCCAGCTAGTTTTCTGTTTTTTAGTTCAGCCAAGGCCGGGTTTGAACCTGCCACCTTTGGTATATGGGGCCGGCGCCCTACCCACTGAGCCACAGGCACCGCCCTATTTTTTTTTTTTTTTTGAGACAGAGCCTCAAGCTGTCACCCTGGGTAGAGTGCCGTGCATCAAAGCTCTCAGCAAACTCCAACTCCTGGGCTCAAGTGAGTCTCCTGCCTCAGCCTCCCAAGTAGCTGGGACCACAGGCGCCGGCTACAACGCCTGGCTATTTTTTGGTTGCAGCTGTCATTGTTGTTTGGCGGGCCTGGGCCGGATTTGAACACGCCAGCTCATGGTGTATGATGTGGCCGGCATCCTAGCCGCTTAAACCACAGGCACTGAGTCTATTATTATTATTATTTATTATTTATTTTTTTTGAGAAAGAGCCTCAAGCTGTCACCTTGGATAGAGTACTGTGATATCACAGCTCACAGCAACCTCCATCTCCTGGGCTCAAGCGAGTCTTCTGCCTCCGCCTCCCAAGTAGCTGGGACTACAGGCGCCCACCACAACACCTGGTCAGTTTTTGGTTGCAGCCATCACTGTTGTTTGGCGGGCCAGCTCAGGTGTACGTGGCTGGTGCCCTAGCCCATTGAGCCACAGGTGCTGAGCCTATTATTATTTTTTGAGACGGAGTCTCACCATGTTGCCCTTGGTAGAGTCCTATGATGTCACAGCTCACAGCAACCTCAAACTGTTTTTGGGATTAATCAGTTCACCTGCCTCAGCTTCCCTAGCAGCTGGGATCACAGGCACCTGCCACAACACCTGGCTATTTTTTTTTTTTTTTTTTTGAGACAGAGCCTCAAGCTGTCCCCCTGGGTAGAGTGCTGTGGCATCATAGTTCACAGCAACCTCCAAGTCCTGGGCTCAAGCAAGTCTCTTGCCTCGCCTCCCAAGTAGCTGGGACTACAGGCGCCCGCCACAATACCTGGCCATTTTTTGGTTGCCCAGCCGTGATTGTTGTTTGGCGGGCCCGGGCTGGATTCAAACTTGCCAGCTCAGGTGTACGTGGCTGGTGCCTTAGCCCGTTGAGTCACAGGTGCCGAGCCCACCCGACTATTTTTTTGTTGCAGTTGTCATTGATGTTCAGTTAGCCCAGGCCAGGTTTGAACCCACCATCCTTGGTGCATGTGGTCGGCGATGTAACTAACTGTGTTATGGATGCCGCCAATGGCTAATATTAAAAAAAAAAAAAAAAAAAATTTTAGGGGCAGTGCCCATAACTCAGTTGGCAGAGTGCTGGCTACATACACCAAGGCTGGCAGGTTCGAATCTGTCCCGGGCCTGCTAAACAACAATGACAACTGCAACCATAAAATAGCAGGGCATTGTGACGGGTGCCTGTAGTCCTAACTGCTGGGAGGCTGAAGCAAGAGAATTGCTTAAGCCCAAGAGTTTGAGGTTGCTGTGAGCTGTGACACTACAGGACTCTACCCAGGGCGACAGACTGTCTAAAAAAAAAAAAAGAAAAAAAATTTAGGCCAGGTTCAATGGCTCACGCCTATAATCTCTCAGCACTCTGGGAGGCTGAGGCATGAGGATAACTTGAGGTCAGGAGTTTGAGACAAGCTTGAGCAAGAGAGATATCACCTCTACTAAAAATAGAAAAATGAGCCGGGCATGGTAGTGGGCACCTATAGCTCCAGCTACTCAAAAGGCTGAGGCAGGAGGATGGCTTGAGACCAGAACTTTTAGGTTGCAGTAACCTATGATGATGCCATTGTATTCTACCTGGGGGACAGAGTGAGACTATGTCTCAAAAAAATTTTTTTTGACTCTGGGAGACTGAGAAGGGTGGATTGCTCTGAGCTCACAGGTTCGAGACCAGCCAGAGCAAGAGTGAGACTCCTCATCTCTAAAAATAGCCAGGTGTTGTAGTGGACACCTGTAGTCCTAGTTACCAGGGTGGCTAAGGCAAGAGAATTGCTTAAGCCCAAGATTTGGAGGTTGCTGTGAGCTATGATGTCACAGCACTCTACTGAGTTGACAAGTGAAACTGTCTCAAAAAGAAAAAAAATTTTTTTGAAGAGGCAGGAGTCTAAGTATAATCCCAGGCTGGTCTTGAACTCCTGGCCTCAGCCTACCAAAGGGCTGGTATTACTGGCACAAATCATCACATCCAGTCCTAATCTTCAGGTTTTAAAGTCACAACCCAGATTTTCAGAGCCAGGGATCGGGAAGCAGGAAGTTTGAAGACAGTGACTGAGAGTCTTAGGGCCTGGCCAGGGCACAAAATAGCATGGACACATACTTGCTGAATAAGCCAAAAGCAGGAGAGAGTGAAACCCCTGATATCAACCTTTGAGGAGTTTAGAAACATAGTCAACAGGAAAGTTAGGGCCCTCTTACCTTCTGAAGTCTACTGGTCTATATCATCACTGCTGTTCTATAGAGCAATGTAAGTGACTCGCACAAAGCTACTGTGTAAGGCAGTGGCCAGTCCAGACCTGGGCCCCCAGTCTCAGGGTATGTCTTCTAAGCCCAGAGACATCAGATACAGAGAGAAGCCTCTGCAGTCCCCACTGCCGAGAATAAACAGAAAGTGACTATGCTCTGGGCTGTCCCAGGCATTGGGCTTTAGTTAGGAAGGAGGAAGGCCGGCAGGTAGGCAGTTTCAAGGAGATTGCAGAAGGGCTCATGGAAGAGTCTCATGTGTAAAATATTAACTTCTAGCCTATCTTCCAGAGAGTTCATGTTTAATTCATTTATTTATTCATCAAACATTTAGTGGACAACTGTGATTTATTTATTCATTTATTTTTGAGACAGAGTCTCACTCTGTTGCCCTGGGTAGAGTGCCATAGTGTCATAGATCATGGCAACCTCAAACTTTTGGGAGCAAGAGATTCTCTTGCCTCAGTCTCCTGAGTAGCTGGGACTACAGGTACCCACCACAATGCCTAGCTAGTTTTTCTTATTTTCTTTTTTTTTTGAGACAGAGCCTCAAGCTGTCACCCTGGACAGAGTGCTATGGCATCATAGCTCACAGCAACCTCCAATTCCTGGGCTCAAGCGAGTCTCCTGCCTCTGCCTCCCAAGTA
>CAUYON010057485.1:0-22562 GCA_963573935.1 Arctocebus calabarensis
ATGTTCATTGCAGCCCAATTCATAATTGCTAAGTCATGGAAGAAGCCCATCAATTCACGAATGGATTAATAAATTGTGGTACATGTATACCATGGAATATTATGCAGCCTTCAAGAAAGATGGAGACTTTACCTCTTTCATGTTTACATGGATGGAGCTGGAACATATTCTTCTCAGCAAAGTATCTCAAGAATAGAAGAAAAAGTTATCTAATGTACTCAGCCCTACTATGAGGCTAATTTATAGCTGTCGTATGAATGGTATAACCCAACTATAACACAAGAATATGGGGAAAGGAGCAAGGGTAGGGAGGAGAGAGGGGAGGTTGGGGTGGAGGGAGGGTAATTGGTGGGGCCACACCTATGGTGCATCTTAGAAGGGTACAGGTGAACCTTGTTAAATGCAGAATACAAATGTCTTCATATAATAATGGAGAAATTGCCAGGAAGGCTATGTTAATCAGTTTGATGAAAATAGTTAAGATTGTATATGAAACCAGCACATTGTACCCCTTTATTGCACTATTGTACACAGCTAGAATTTAATGATAAAGATAATAAAATTAAAAAAAAACCCCACCAAAATGTAGCTGACTTTAATTAACTGACGGATGGCTTTAGTAATGTCTTAAGTTTCTTAAGATGGATTTCAGACAAGATTGGGCATGTTCAGGGTAGTATGGCTGTAGACAAGGTGGATTTCAGAAACACACTGTAGACACTAGAAATTTTATATTTAAAAGTTTTTTTCAAATATTTAGGAGTTTTAAAAGTTAATTTTGATATTTTAAAGTTAATACTAAGCAAGTTAAAAAATGTTTATTGTGGAAATATCTAAAATTAGAGAAAAAAGATATTTATTTATAGTCTTCACATACAAAGATAATCACAGCATGTGGGGTATTTTCTTTTAATCTTTTATATTACCAAAGATTTACAGCCTTTGGATTTCTAACAATTGAAACTACAGAATAGATACATAAAATTTCAAGTCAAATTTTCTACTTTAAAACAGTGGTTCTCAATCTTCCTAATGCTGCAACCCTTTAATATAGTTCCTCATGTTGTGGTGACCCCCAGCCATAAAATTATTTTTGTTAGCCGGGCGTTGTGGTGGGTGCCTGTGGTCCCAGCTACTTGGGAGGCTGAGGCAAGAAAATCGCCTAAGCCCAAGAGCTGGAGGTTGCTGTGAGGTGTGATGCCACGGCACTCTATCGAGGGTAACAAAGTGAGACTCTGTTTCTAAAAAAAAAAAAGAGGGTGGGGCCTGTGGCTCAAAAAAATAGGGCACAGGCTCCATATTAAAAAAAAATTATTTTTGTTGCTACTTCATAACTGTAATTTTGCTACTGTTATGAATTATAATGTAAATATCTGATATGCAAGATGTATTTAGGCAACCCTTGTGAAAGGGGTTGTGTCTCACAGGTTAAGAATCACTGACTTAAACTGATAACATCATTCTATATGCTACGCAGTCTTACACAATATTGTTAGATATGGCATGGTATTCCACAGAGAGGACATGCTATAGTTTCTTTAATCATGTCCTACTGTTGAACATGTAAGTTGCTTCCAGGATTCCCCTTATGTAAATACGATTGCAATGTGTACTTTGTTTGTAAAGCTTTCACTACATTTGGGGTTATTTCTTTGTGACAGATTTGCAGAACTGTAATCAAAGTGGCAACAGTACCAATGTCTGAAGGCTTTTGACACAATCCCTCAGTTGCTACCACAGGGTTATGCCAGCCAGAAAGGTAGGAAAACACCTGTTTCACTCTGCTCTCGTCAGCAGTGCCAGCTACAAAGTCAAAACAAATTATAATAAGATCCAGTAATCCTCACCCACAAATATCGATTTTTAAAACCTTTACAAAAGTAAACTAAATAGTAGAAAGACCCCCGCTGGCCTATCCCACCGTCTTTGATGACTGTTGGCCCATTTTGTGTCACCCCTACCTCCACGTCCTTTTTCCTTCCTTGTGTTATTCTGAAACAAATAAGTGCTATGACATTATTTCATATATATTACAGTACATACCTCCAAAAGCAAAAAAGCCTAATTCTAACACTAGCCTACATCTAAAACAACAATAACATTCTAACATCAAATATCCAGTTCAATCAGTACTCCAATTTCCAAAAACCTCAAAAATACCACTTTATGAAAAATTTGCTTATGTGAAGAAACAAATATGGGCCACATAATCTGATCGACACAGCCCACAGGTCTCTCCCAAACTAAAGGTATCTCCCTCTGAGTCCTCGCCCCTAATCTTACTTGTTGTAGAAAGTGGGTTATTTGCTACAGTTTCCCACAGTCTGGGTTTTGCTGCCAGCATCCCAATGGTACACTTTAACATATTTGTCCTTACACTGTATTTCTTACGAATTGGTAATGAGATGCGATCTGGGTTTGATTTTCTTGGCAAGACTGCTCCTGGGGCTAGAGTAGTTTATGGGCAGTTTTGTGAAGCTCTGGTTTACTTTAAGTATATTTCAAATCCACAAAGCTCCATGAAGCTCATCTAAGTTGAGCAGGTATAGATACATGGGTTTTTGAATTTTGAACATGGTCCTAATAGGCATAATTTTGAAGTCTAACATTCTGAGGCTTTGAAATCAGGTCTCTACTCTGCTACTGGAAAGCTTGGCCCAGTTACCTACCTTCTCTGAACACCACTCTCATCTCATCTGAATGGAGATAATAATCCCTGCCTGAAGTGACAGTAAGGAACCAATGGGACAATGCATTGACAAGGAGGATGGCACAGAGCCCAACAAGGGCTAAGCTCTCAGTGTCAGCCATTGTTATTTGGCACAAACCCTTATTTAGACTTTGTTGAGGTGAAATTCTTCAAAGCCAGTTAACATCAAAGCTGGAGCCCAAAATACATGGCCTCCAGGAGGCTGGTGAACTTGCCACTTATGTTAATCTTCCCTTCTGCTGTCACTATCTGAGCTAAGGCAAGGTGCCGAGAGTGGACAGTTGTGCTGGGTACTGAAGGATGAACAAAACCATGGAGTCTGCTGAGTGACTCCTGCGTGCAAAAGAGCCACGCAGTTTAGGGATGACAGGAAGGTGCACGTAGCTGATTTGGCCAGAGCCTGCTGACCCCAGTGATAAAGGTCAAGTGTGAAAGTCAAGTGCTGGTACTCTTGTACTGGGATTCACTCCTGACCATATCACTTCTAGGCTGTCTAACCCAGGGCAAATCAGAAAACTGCCTGCCTACTCAGTTTCAAAACGTGGAGGGGACTACTAAAGAAATTCAAGGGGATGATGTGTGTAAGACTTGGGGCCTGGAGTGTGGCATGTGACAAGGCTCAATCCTTGTTAGTACTCCTCTCTCTTAGGAGTTAGGAGAGAGGCTAACACTGAGCCCCTTGGCTTTGGCATCGAGATGGAGCTTAAGACACTTTTCTTCTAGCCCTAACATCACTCTACAATGACTCAGATTTTCCTGTATCTGGATGCACCAGATTGTAGTGACCTTGGACTTTTGACAGACTGATACAGCAATGTATCACACACAGGCCAATAGGTATCCTTCCACAAATGAGCCAATGCTGGTCACGGTCAGAAGCAAAACGCCCACTGAGAGGGGCTACAGGTCGGCTCTTGGCAACTGCTATGGGATACCACAAATAAAAGCTAATGCCATCTGGTAATGAAGTAGGCTTGCTGTTGCCAAGGTAACACTTTTCTATACAAAGCACATTTCCAAAGAGCTCACTCATTACTTATTATAAAGAGTCAAAGGAGGCACTTTGCTTCCTGAGCAGGAATGAAGGCTCACTTGAAAAGGAAGCCAAGTTGGCCTCCCATGCTGGACACCACCCTTTCAGAAATGTACTTAGAAACACTGCCACACCTGGTCCCTTGTCGGGGTCTGCCGCATCTGGGGCAGCTGGGGCTGAAACTGGAGGTCTTAACTGTCTAGTCTTCTAGCAGTCATCTGCCTAGCTGGATTTCGCTAAAAGAATTTCTAGTCTACTGTGGCAAGGCAAGTTACAAGACAGGAAGGAGAAAGTGGAAGAAAAGTCGAGGATAGAAATAGAAAAAATATGTAGTTCAGCTCTGCCACCAACTGAAGGCTAATAGAAACAAGTCCGGTGGCTGAAATGTCTGTCATCTTTACTGGCTGACCCTGTGAGTTCAGAAGGTGAGAGGCTGATCACCTAAACCCCTATTCCTCCAGAAATTGTGCAGGGGGAAAAGCACTTTGAGATTAAGCAGTATCCATGTCTAGGACTCAGGGGAGGTGGGGTGACCAAAAGCTGATCTGCACAAGAAATTCAGGACCAGATGGCACCCTGACCTGGCAGAAAGCACGTGTGTGGGAGGTAAAGGAGGCAGCATAGAATTTATCACTTCAGACAAATGACTGCTTGTCTGAGCCCTGCTTTGGGGATGGGGTATGTAATATTAAAAGAAAAAAAAAAGTATCCCACTCTTCATAGAAAGCTATCCAATAGTGTTAGGTACCATTGAGGGGTCACCTGTCAATCGGATGATGTTTTTCCCAGTATGGAAGGAGTGGGGGAGGGGGGCAGGTAGGCACACCTAAAGACGGCTTAGGAACCATTTTCCTTCAGTGTGATACTGAGAACCGCACTCTACTAATTCCAAAGTAAGCAGGACAAGGTGAATCACTCCAGTAGGCATTTCTTTGTTGAGTGAGGTGTGCTGCGTGCAATATTGGGCAGGACATTGGTCCAAAGAACCATACAACTACAGAGCTAGACTGGACTCGAAAAATCACTTCCTCCCATTTTCCCACTTTCAAACAGGCAAAGAAAGGCCTAGAGGGGTTAAGAAGCATCACATATGGTCCCTACCTTCCAGGAGGGTAAAACCAGCGTATGCCTGAAATAACTGGAGGGACCCTACCTACGCAATACCCCACGTGAGCTCCCAGTGCAGTTGAGGAATTTCAAGGAAGGAGGTGCTGTATCACAGGATTGCCCAGCACGACTAGAAAATGCTCAGCCAATTCACCTCACATTTTGAAAGGATGGAGTTGGTTGTACAGATAAGCAGCCGCCAAATGGTGTTCTGTGGGATTACCCGCAAGAGGTGTTCCTGAATGTGGTCTGAAAAAGATGTCCAGCACCACTCAGGCTTGGCCCTGACTCTCAGGGCCCTCCTCTCCAAACAATGTGGACTCAGTCCTTTGCTCTGTAACAAGGACAGGCGCAAGCACACGGCTGGAGCCTTTCCCTCCCTCTGTCTGAGAACCCTGGGACACAGCCCAGGCTGGCGTCTTATTTCCATTCCTAATAGAAGCTGAAGTTTGGAGAGATCTGACTTTTCTGTGCAGTCCAGAAGCTGTTCTTGCTGCTTCCTCATCTCATGCCTGGCCCATGACCCCACAGCTGTATCTATAAATCACAAGCACTGGTGACAAAAGAGCCTCGAGTCATCAAATCTTCGAGCCATCCAGCAATCTTCTGTGGGACTCTGCTAAGTGGCTAGAAAATCTTGCTTTATAAGACTCATAGCTTCCCTCACAAATAACTTTGTGTTTTTTTGGTTTGTTTTGAGACAGAGTCTCATGCTGTGGCCTCAGTCTAGCTCGCAGCAACCTCAAACTCCTGGATCACTCAAGTGATCCTCCTGCCTCAGCTGTCCAGAGTGCTAGGATTACAGGCGGGAGCCACCATGCCCAGCCACAAACAACTTCATAAACATAATCCTTATCCAATCTCTAAGATGCTCATAAAGTACTTGCTGCATCTAATTTTAGCATTAAAAAGAATCAACCCTCTGCATCCTGCACAGCTGCTAGGGATGTGTAGCCCTGACAGATTTGTGCTGGGTGGAACTGTTCTCTTAATAGTAGGCTCAAGAAGCAGCTGCAGCAAGGGGACGAAGGAAACTGGTTATTGCTTCTTTCTAGGAAAACTGCAAAATTGGGTAAAGCCAAGAGAAAACTGAGACAGACCAATTCTGAGAGGCTGAAACTCTGGCAGAGCTGGGGCCGAGAAGATAAACTGTCATGTCTGTGAAGAGGAGGCTGCTGGTACTGCAATGAGGACAGGAACAAGATCATAAAAAGAAAGTCGGGGCTATGTGACTTGGAAACCAAGAGGGTGGCTACAGGGACCGTCAAAGATAAAACTGGTGTTCTTCCACACCGAAGACCACTCATTTTGCTCAATGGGATGGACCTAGTGTGCCTCTGATAGTAAAATGCAGTATAAGGAAGGAGAAGTGAGACTGAAGAGTGACTCCTATATATGGACTCCCGCTCCAGACACAAAGTCATCATAGCCCTAAGAGGTGAATTATATTCTTCCTTTTGACAAAAGACCCAGGAAAAATGAGGCAAGTAAAGCTGACTTTAGGGTCTTTTAACCAACAAGTTAGAAACCACTTGACAGCTAGGTGATAGCATGGGAGTTATGGCTATGGACTCTGGGAGAAAAACAGGCCTGAGTTTAGATCTTGGCTCTGCCCCTTCCCAGCTGTGTGACCTTGGGCATTAACCTCCTCTTGACACCAGAGTTTTCTTGCTCGTCAACACAGAAGGGAATGACACTGTCCTGTGAAGAGCTCAGTCAGCACTGTGACTGAAACATGGCAAGGGCTCTGTCAGTGGTCATGCTGGCCTACCCATGCCTGTCCCCTGGTCATGGCAGCATAGGACAAGAGTTAGGGCTCTGAAGCTTTAGCCCCAGGTTCACATTTGCCCTCTGTCACGTACTGAGCAGTGTGGCCCTGGGAAAAGCCACCTACGTGAGCTGTGGCTGTTTCATGTCTGAACTGGAAACTGCTAGAGCAGTGGTTCTTAATCTGTGGGTCGAGAAGGTTCAGAACCACTGCTCTCGAGGGATTGGTCAGCTAGTGCTGTTGAGTGCACAGGACAGTCACTACTGGCACTCAGTGGGCACTCACTGAATGGCAGCTATTAGCACTATTGTCATTGTTTTTAATAATTATTAAATATCCTGCCTAATAGGATAATGCTTCTTTTCAGAGAGATGTGGTCTCACTCTGTTGTACAGGGTGGTCTTGAACTCTTGGCCTCCTGTAATCCCCCCACCTCAGCCTCCTGAGTTATTGGGATTACAGGTGTGAGCCACTGCTCGTGGGTTAGTGTTTATTTTTTTATGAGGTGGCTTATTCCACTGATGAGTGAATGAAAATTGTTTGCTAATGAGCCCTTGGCATTAACAATTAGGGCACTTCTGACTTTCTTTAACTCATTACTCTTTTCTAAATTCAAACTGCCCTGGTTGGGGGGGAATTTCATCACACAGGACTAATCCATTTGCCAAGCGTCACTGAAAGGTTTCATGGCTAGGAATGGTTGTGAAATACTTTTCCATTTTATATTGCAAATACAAAATTCTTCACAGCCTTTCCATGTCATCTTTGTCTCTCCCTCAACAATAACAACAAAAGCTCACAAAGTAGAGAAACAAGACAGAATGGAGAATTGTGCTTCCTCACCTTGGTTTCATGCTACCTCTGGGCTTTCTTTGAAGTGTTCTGAAAAATCCCTCTAAATTGTCAAAATAAAATTAGTTCATTTGATTTATAAAACATATATTCAAATATATAAAATGGAGCCATTTCAGGGAAAGAGAATACAGAACTAATTCCAATGCTTATACAAAAATAGGGCCTATGATTCCAAAAAGATCTTATGTGAACATTGTAGGATATGGGTTAACTGACAAAATGGGAAGCCACTGTTTTTTTGAACAAACTGAACATGTCAATGTCAAGTTTCTTCTAACAGATCTGAGGAGGAATTCTTGACAGCACACGTCCCGTACCTGTACCTTATACTGAACACAAAAGTAATGCAGCCCACCTCACACAATGTGCCTATCTCACTGAAACCACCTGCAACCCAGAAAAGCAGCGGGACCAGAGACTGGGTACCTGATCCAAGAGTCCCACACAATGACCTGGTAGAGAAGGCTCTGACCCCATACTGGTTAGTCCAGTTAAACTGCCTCCTTCCAGAATATAGACTGGAGAACACGGAAAGATTAGGAAAAAACTGTGTATTAACATGAGAAGGAAGCTGTCTTAGAAGAGGCAGGGTGGGGAAGAAAGAAGGGATGGAGGGAAAGAGAAAGAGAGACAGACAGGTGCACACCAGCACCTGGAGCTAACCTGAATAGCGAGGTTTACCCTTCCAGGTCTCTCTTTCCTTCCATTTATCTAAGAAACATTTGTTAAACACGTATTATGTGCAGGCTAGGCATTAGGCACTCAGAGAGAGAGGAACTAGACGGTCATAGAACTAACAGCCTGGGGGAGGAGATGAGCAACAACGAAGTACATAATCAAGAGACATAAATCACGGGGAGTTGTGAAGGAAACAAACAAAGGGGGCCAGCTTAAAGAGAGATTATTTAGGTAAT
Source organism: Arctocebus calabarensis (assembly GCA_963573935.1). NCBI lineage: Eukaryota > Metazoa > Chordata > Mammalia > Primates > Lorisidae > Arctocebus > Arctocebus calabarensis. The sequence continues at coordinate 8,388 of CAUYON010057485.1, forward strand.
ACCTGGGAGTCAAAACATGACATTTAGATCACAAGATTACATTCTTTCACTCATTCACTTAATACTTACTAGGTACCCACCCAGCACAGTGCCAAGTGCTGTCCTGAGGGCTGGAGCAGTGAATGTAACGATGGTGCTCTTGTGCTTGTGCGTTCTTGGAGGGCAGGAGATTATAGGCAGACAATAAACTAACACAAAGTATTTGGTTTATAAGAGGCTGTGGAACCTGGGCAGGGGGTTGGTTCAAGTTTGGCTGAAACCTACTGGGTATATATCAAGGATGTTCATGCCAAGTGACGGGGCAGAGCCTTCTGGGTGAGGCAGAGGCATGTGCCAAGGTCACGCATCCTAGATACGGGAGGAGGCCAGCTGGGAAGCAACAGAGGCCTGCCTTGGACACAGGCAGGCCAGGCTGACCATGGAGAGAGGTAAGCAGCTCAGTTGTTTTTTTTTTTTTGAGACAGAGCCTCAAGCTGTCACCCCTGGATATAGCGCTGTGGCATCACAGCTCACAGCAACCTCCAATTCCTGGGCTCAAGCGAGTCTCTTGCCTCTGCCTCCCAAGTAGCTGGGACTACAGGCGCCCGCCACAACGTCCGGCCATTTTTTGGTTGCAGCCGTAATTGTTTGGCGGGCCCGGGCTGGATTCGAACCCGCCAGCTCAGGTGTACGTGGCTGGCACCTTAGCCCGCTGAGCCACAGGCGCCAAACCAAGCAGCTCAGTTTTGTCAGGGTGAAATGAAAGCCACAGCAGGGCTTTTAGCAGACAAATGACATGTTTCTCTCCCCCCACCCCTCTTTGTGGAGGGATCAAGAGAAGAAATGGGGAAACCATAAGAGGGGATGATGGCAGCAACGACCAGGACAGTAGTAGTAAAGAAAGTGAGAAGCCAGTGGACTTAAGGACTGCCATGATTTAGTGGTCTAGCTATTGATGAGCTAGATGAGAGAGGTAAGGAAAAAAACAGGAAACTAAGGAAGCTTCTCGGTTTCTGGCTTGAGTACCAGGTAAATGTTTTTGGTACTTATTTAGATGAGATAAGGAAGAAGGAAGGAAAAATCAGGGAAAGAAATAATCCCTTCTTTTTTATTAAGTTTAATATAGTTCTGAAATATCTAGGTGAAGAGATAGATGTTAGAAGGCACTTCTGTGGCACTCACATCTGAGCCTGAGCACCAAGCTGCTGGGAGTTCAATTTTACGAATGTGTATAATAGGCACTCTTTTGGTGGCCTGTGTGACTGTCAGGTGAGACGAAGGCTCGCTCCAAACTCAATACATGAGCACCGTTCATCATCCAGGCTCTGAGGTGCTCAGGGATGCTCCTCCCCAAAGGCGATGGGCCCATGGACAACTTCCACAGGACCTCCCCCATAAGCAGATTCAAGTCCAGGTGAAGGTAGTCCCCACACAGATCTGCCACTTACAACTTTTATTAGAATGGTTCCATGGTGCCCTCTGTGGCAAACTTGGTTTGATTAATTCTTCACTTCTTCTGGGGATACTCTGGTTAGGTAGCACTTGTCTTTTTAATATTTCGTCTGTAGGATATATGCCAACTTGACCTTCATGTAGAAAATTTTAATTCAAATCAATACATGGACAAGGTCACTTTAAAATCCAATTAATATGAATGGAAAAATATGCCCACAGTTCTGTGAGCTGAAAATGGAAGAGTTGCAAGTTAACAACAAAAGAGACACACAACCCTGTCTGGGCTTTTCTGTGTTTGCTAGTACCGCTATCTGCGTCCTCACATTCCAAGAGTGAGAACATGGAAAAACTTTTCTTTTTATTTGCTTCTATTTATGGTTGCTCAAAATTAAACTGTAGTTTGTTTGAAGAAAAACATAAAATGTACTAAAAACTGTGAATTGCTATAACCTGATTTTAAATAAATTAAACCTTGGACTTCAACTCACCCAGGAATCCCCAGAGAAATCTCAGGCTTTAATATGGTTTGAATAGTACAATTTGCATTTAAATAGAAAGCATTTACAGAAGTGTTGTGATGACAACCATAACAGAAGGGGAAACTGAGGTGCTGGTATTTAAGAATCTTGTTTGTTCCTCTAAGCAACACTTCTCAATACTTCCTTCTTAGACTTTACCACCTCTACCCTATACTTTACTCCTGATGAATAAGAAAATTTTAGTTGACACCAAGAATTAGAGAATCACGCAACAAAGGATGGAAATATATTGTTATTACTGGGTTCTTCTGTATCATTCTTTTCTCCTTCTGTTTCACCACTATCCTAGTTAGAATCTTGGCTTTTCTACCCTTGAACCAGATTAGAAGAGAATATAAATGATTAAGCACCCACCTAAAAAAGACAAAATTGCTTTGTAACTTCATAGAACTATTGCAAATTATGTGAAATTGGAATGTGACATCAGGGGTGCCAGTGAAAACATCATAAAGCTATTTCTCAATTTATTTATATGGATATTTTTTAAAAAGGCTGCTGAAGGGCCAGAGCTGAATTGTACAAGAAAAGTCCCACACTTTGCCTGGCTCTTTCAGTATCCCAGGGAATCCTCACTGATTTGAAGTGCAGGTGTCTTAAGGTCAGGCCAGCTGTGTGCATGTGCTCATTCACCTTTAGACAGCACCGCAGCAACAAATGAAAATCAGCCCAGCTCTCTGCAGGCAAAGGACAAGCTGTTACCTTGCATAATGTCTGCTCTGTCCTCTCTCCCAGACTGGTTTGGAGGATCATTCTGCATTCTTCTCCATTTGAAAATAATACAAACCAGCAGATTTCCCATCTCCCTCCTCCCCCAACCTCCAGTTACCTCGTCTGGTGCTAGTCGTAATGCTCTTCACACACTCATTATTCTTTAATGATGCCTGTTTGTAAATAGCAAGATGGGATGCAATTAAACCATGAGAGGCTAAATAAACACACATACTAATTAGGATCTTTACAAGAGTTTTTTTTATGTATAGACTGGAATTTACCTTTCATTAATCTAAGTTAATTGCAATAGTGCACCAATAAGAGTCAACACAAATTAAGTGCTCTAAATGATTTCCCCACATTAAGGGTGAGCAAGTGATCCTTCCTTTGGGTACCAAGCCACAGCCTGCAGGAGAGGACTACATGAGAAATGAGTGCCCTAAGCACTCGGAGAAGGGTTCTGCCAGTAGGATAGGCACTGCACCATTATCAGGGTGTGGGGGCTTCAGATGCCTGAAGTTAATGAGGTCAGGGTCACAGGCTCAAATTGTTTTTCACTCCTTTTGTGAGTCAACCAGCTTTGCTGAGTTCCATGGTCACAGACATCACCCCTTATATGTGTCAGCTTTCTGTCACTGTTCCAAGAGAGAGTGGAGTAAGGGTTTCTATGAATTGGTTCAAATCTATTCCCACTCCTAAAATAATAATGTTCAGTTACATTTGCTTCGTGGCAATGCAATAGATATTTCTGTAGGAAAAAGACACCTGTTATTGCAGAAAACAAAAAAGTTCTTATGTTTTAACTTTTGATTCTAGTAAAGTGTGAAAGATTATATAAATTTGGCTCTTAACTTAAAGCAGAATATGATGACATACCAAAATTAGATAACAATCTTTTAACAAAGCCCTCAAGGCACCTAACAATTTATTCATTCAACAAATGCTGACTGAGCCCCTCCTAAGTGGCAGGTGTACAGGGTCAGGAAAATGTCACTCACTCCAGAATACTTTCCATTTCTGACATATTTTACTTGCCCTTCCCTAATCACTGCTGCTGTCTATCATCTTCCTCTTTATGTCACACAGGGACATGCATGGCCACGCAGAGGCCCCCACTTCCTTCCTGCCCCCAAACTTATCCAGTAGCAGCACTGGCTTAGAACTGGCCACTCTGAGGAGCCAAAACTCTAGATCGCATTTCCCTCTTGAAAGAGTGACAGTGTATGCATGCATAGCAAAGGCTCTGAAAAGGATTGCAATTAAGGAACTTACATAGCCGTGTTTTAACTGGTTGAGTTCTTTCTAAACTTACTGTGTATATGAACTTCCTTAAGAATGAGTGTTCCAAGAAAACTACTTTGGGATACTCATTACATTAGTATCAGGAAAAAATCAACTTGGCTATACAACCAGTCACCAGCAGCTTGGGTCTTGTTTTTCTTGGTTTGAGACGTGCTCTATAGTTAGAAGCAGGTAGCAGTGCTGTTCCCCACTTCCCTTCCCCAGAGTCTGGAACCCACTGAACCTGACTGACTTCACTGTAGGACAAATCAGCAGAAAAGGGCTCCCTGATAGAATCTATCAACTCTAAAGTGTTTAATTACTTCCAGTTCAAGAACTTTTAAAGATTTACTTTTAAATTCATTTTTATAGTTACATTGTAAGTCTCCAAAAACCTAGTCTTACAACAGTATAACCCACAACTCTCACTTAATCACTCTGGTAGATCATATGTAAAAACAAAACAGAACTAAAAAAAAATCATTCCATGTTAGCAAGCAGATGTCTAGCCCATTTGCAATTAATACGACCCACTTCCATACAATCAGACTGCTTAAAATTCCTGGAACAAGATGTAAAAGTTAAGATGCAAATATTCTGATTTTAATGAGAATGAATGGAAACTATAAAATCCTCTTTCCCTTTGAGGGTAGGTACAATCTACATGTAACTTCCAACTGCACACTAAATTTATCAACAAAACAATCCTTGATAAAGCCTGTGTGGAGGAGGAAAATAGAACTGGGAAAGTCAGAAGTATTTTCAGAAAGCACTGCCTACCAAAATTAAGTCTTATCAAAACCATTATTTTTTGAAAAAGCTTTCAAAAGAAACTCCAGTATTTCAATACATTTTCCCTAGTCACCTACATGTACTAGGAGCATCTTATAGTTCTCTGAACACATGTGACCTTTTCAGGGATAGCAACAGAAGGTGGAAGAAAAGAAGAGGGCTCTGGCATTTTGTGGGTCCTACCTCCAGTCCCAGCCCCACCACTCATGTGACCCTGAACAGGTTACTGAACCTTCCAAGTTGCAGTGTTCTCGTCTATAAAATGGTATTTTCTATTGGGGGGTTGGTGTGAAAATCAAATAAATATATTTATATTGAAGGGCCAAGTACAGTTCTGAGCACATACTAGTCCTATGAAATGGGTAACAGTTATCAAAATAATATTCATGGTGGCAAGTGCACATTCTTCCAGGATCAAAAGGCAAATCTCACCATTCCCTTTATTTCTCCCTACTTGGAAGGCTCTTTATTCAGCTTACTGAAATCTCACCCCTTCCTTGCTGGTCCAGTTGTGAAGTCTCTCCAGGAGACTGTATTGTCCAGTCCACAGTGGGTCTCTCAAGGTGTGGACCCCAGCCCAACCCCCTCTGAACCAGACACCTAAGCCCACCTCCCCTCTTTATGGCGAAATTGACATTTTAACCGGCACTCAGGGCAGTCATGATTTTTTGATCCACTGGTGTGGTACCTAACTTGGGGCGGCACTAAGTCTTTGTTGAATTAACCAACCAAAAACAAGGATCTGAATTCCTGTTGTACATGTTTGTACCTCTTGTCTTCATTTATTCATTCAACAACTCCTAATGAAATATCTCCTTTGTGCCAGGCATAGTTCTAAGACTTGGAAATAAGACAGGGAACAAAAAAGAATGTGATAAAATTATTTCTCTAGGTGATTTACTCAAGGACAAGGGCAGATGGGTAGGTAATAGGCACTGGGTCTCTTTTTATCTTTTGTGACTGGCACAAGGCCCGTGGAAACCATGCACTCAAAAAGTATGTAATGACGATGAACAAAGTCAAGACAGTAAAGCTTCAAAGCCTCAATAAAATCCTCAAGATGTGGTGGTGGTGGTGGTTCTGAAACAGTCAGAAATGGGGGCTGTGTGGTTCAGCAGAAAGCTCATGCACTTGGGAGTCAGACTGGCTGAGGTGAAATCTTAGCTACAGTACTTATCTGCTAGGGGCTTGGGCAAGTTATCTTGCCTCTATGTAGTACCCACCTCGGAGGGCTGATGACATTACACTGCAAACAGCACATTCATTCACTTGTTGAATACTCTAGGTATCCAGAATGTGCCAGGCAATGTTTTAGGTACTTGGGCTACAGAAGTGACCAAAACAAGTCTCTACACTCAAAGAGCTTGCATTCCATGCAGTAAAGATTGACAATAAACTGAGAAAGAAACAACGTGGGGAAAGGAGGGCCTCAGAGATTAAAGTAAGGATGTCTCAGTGCCATGGGAAGCCAGTGGAGTCTTCTGGCACAAGAACAAGGCCTCAGAAGCAGTGCTCCAGCTGCCGTGTAGAAGACAATCACGGAGGCAGAGGGGGCAGCTTGGAGGATGCTGGAATAATGCAGAGGAGAAAGGATGAGAGCCTGCACTAGGGTCTGGGGTCAAGCTAAGGAGAGGCGAATGGGTGCTGGACATATTCCAGAGGAAGAACCCACAGAATTCACCAGTGGATCTATTTTGAAGTCTGAAAGAAGAAAGAAGCAAGGGCAACTCCAAAAATCTGGTCTGGGCACCAGAAGTATGCTCACGCAACAAGTATGGAAATCAAGTGGCGGCATCAACAGGCAGATGGACCTGTGGCTGTGGCCTGGACTAAGGATGTCAATAAACCTGGGTGCCACTGGCAAATAAAATGTATTTAAAACCATGGGATGTGTGACATCATCTACAGAGTAAGAATAGACAGAGAAGGGACCAGAACAAAAACCAAGCTTCTGGACATGTCAACACTTTGGGGGATTGAGGGGAATGTATAAAGGAAAATGAGAAGGAATGACCAGATCAGGAAAGGATAGCCTAAATAAAACGTAGCTAATATTGTGATAGTTAAAAAATATATATTATGATAGTTAACTTTGACGCAAAATCGACGATAGCCCCTACTCCAAAGTCCTGCTTGGCAAGCCTCGCACATCTCAGTAAGTGAAGGAACCAGAGGAAGATGGATGCGTAGAAAACAAGCACCATCAACAATGAGTCACCTTAAAAGCAGACACAAGAACTGTCACCCAGTAATCTCAGCTAAAAATATAACTCAAGAATGGAGGGGAAAGACAATCGTTTTTACCCGTTTGATTAGAAGCCCTATATCATTTATAAAGGATTTTTGAACAGAATATTTGAACTGTCTTGTGTTCACCATGTTTTGGATCAACAGTTGTCCTGGTAATTACGTGCATGAACAAGACATACAGAGCTGCATGGGATTTACAAGAATCTAGTAGAAACCATTCGAACCCCATCCCTGCTGCCCTCCCCACTGGTGATGTTCCCGAGCTGACCGGTGGCTGGCACAGCTGCAACAGTGCTATTTGAATTAACCAGGCCATCTCCACAATGACCCCACAAGGAAGGACTGTAACCAGCTCTGTTTTAAAGGAGGAGATGATGGCACAGAGCTTGACTACTCAAAGTCACAAGGCTAGAAATGACCAAGCAAGGATTTGAACCCAAGCTATCTGGCTCCAGAGCCAGCAGTCTTTTAATTTGCTTATGATTTGGATTAATTATGGTGATGAAAATAACTACTCCTATAACTACATATAGAACAATTAGTTAAATTAATTTTAATTAAAATTAGATAAAATGTATATAATAATACCAAAGACTACATTAGTATAAACACATATTTATCTTTTAATTCAACTGCAAACAGAAAGAGATTGTGCACATTACTTTTCATTAAAATCTAGTAACTATTTCATCCCAATGCATAGATACAATGAACAGATTAACTGGAGGGAAAATTCAATTGTGCAGATTGGCATTAAGGAATAAAGTAAAAACAAAAAACAAAAAACAACACAAGATAAACTGCTTTTCAAATCAGTTGAAGATTTAACATACCTCCGGAAGGTTTCAATTATTTACATGCTTGGTCTCTACAGTGTAAATCCGGGCTAATGAGATTCAATTGCTGTGTATAAATTTGAATCAGGACAACTTGATTGTCTAAAGAAAACACCAGCTTGGGCTCCTATATTAATAACTCTTCAAAACAAAGATTATGAGTGAGAAAGAGTAATATCATTTTTGCTGCACATTACTGATCGCAGTGGGTGTTGGGAGAAATGGCTCCATTTGGTAAAATACAAACTCCAAGAGAAGTTGCAAAGGATCCAAACTATTGATCAATACTGTTGTTCTTCCAATAACAAGTCCAATAGCAATAATTTACATTGTCTCTTTGTCCTATGGAAATTGTGATAGTCCCAAGAGAACCCGTCTTTGGGGACTATGCAATGCTGAGCACTGAGGTGAAACACACAGATGTTAACAGGTGGTGTCCTCCTTAGGATCTCTGCAAGGCTATGCACAGTAGCGTATGATCTCTCGGGTACTGTCTAATGGCATTTCAAAGCAAAGTAATCCATTAAAGGTCAATCCATGATCCCCTTTTACACAGTACACCCCTTTAAGACGGGCACAGAGAGGTTTTAGGAGCATACAGGAAGGAGGGCTACCTCAGAGTAGGGGAGTCAGGGTGGGCATCTGAAAGATGCCACCAGAGTCCAGGTCCATGCCCAAAGAGCACATGAAGAGGGACAGCAGCAGGGGGAGAGGTACCACAGGCAGAGAGAATAGCAGCACAAAGCACGCAGGCAGGCTCAGTGCCCGTAGCACAGTGGTTACGGTGCCAGCCATAAACACCAAGGGTTGAGGGTTCGAACCCGGCCCATGCCAGCTAAACAATGACAATCGCAACAAAAAATAGCTGGGCATTGTGGCAGGTGCCTTGGGAGGCTGAGGCAAGAGAATTGCTTAAGCCCAAGAATTGGAGGTTTCTGTGAGCTGTGACGCCACAGCACTCTACTGAGGGTGACATAGTTGAGACTTTGTCTCAAAAACAAACAAACAAAAAACAAAGCACACAGACCATGCGTATGGAGTATGTGGGGAGTCTGGTGATTCCTAAGGAGCTTCTGCAAATGAATGAAGAGGGATTTTTGCTTGTCACCCTGAGTGAGGAGAGCCACTGGCATTCAGCAGGTTGGATGGTAAACCTTTTGCAACATACTGGCTAGTTCCATCCAGTGAGGAACTGTGCCATCCAAAAGACAATAGTGCCTCCACTGAAAAACACTTGAGAATACTGAGGATATCTGGGCAGGGGAGGAGAGAGGGAGATGAGGCTGGAAAGGTAAACTGAGGCCAGGTTATAAAGACCACGTAAGTACTCTAAGGAGGTGGCTTTATCTGCAAGCAACAAGGAGCCAACAGAGTATAGACTGGCGTCCTTAGAAGACCAGTAAGAAGGCTGTAGTGAGAGTTCAGAGGACAGGAGACAAGAGCAGGGAAGAAGGGGCAGGGTGACTGACATTTTTTCACATAGTATTTTATCAATAACATCAGAATGTAGAGAAGTATTAAGAAAAGAAAAATGTCAAATTGCTGGGAGGGTAACAAGTGTTTTCCCACTTGAAAACAGATCCAATAATACCATCGAATAAAACTGAATTAGACCTTAAAAAAAATAAATTAAGGTAGTGGTGGTACTGTGTATTCATTCAACCCATTTTTCTGAATTTTCAATACAGAGTTTCACCCGGCCTCAAAAAAGGCAAGTGCCACCTGTTTCTGCTAGACAGGAGCTTCATATAATGTATTCAAAATATTTAAAAAGCAAAATCAATAAAATTCGGAGTTGGGATTGTCTCCTTCAACATTTAAATTCATTACTGTAAATGTAGCCATTGAAATACACCTGTTAGGTGGAATATGTTTTCCGACTTTTTTGGACAAATGTAATTGAAATGTGTGGAAGAAAACTAGAATTCAGAATTATGGGCTAAGTTATCATTAGAAATAATACCAATCTAATGATTATTGGCATATTAGCATTTTTGGAAAGGGGGACAATCTAGGGAGTCTAATTAGGCCGTCACTAATGTAGACTAAATAAAATATATTAAACATTAAATTTTTTTCTGGCCTGGGTAGAGTGCCATGGCATCTTCATAGCTCACAGCAACCTCAAATTCTTGGGCTCAAGAGATCCTCCTGTCTCAGCCTCCAGAACAACTGTGACTAGAAGTGCCCATCACAATGCCCAGTTAGTTTTTCTATTTTTAGTAGAGATGGGATCTCACTCTTCTTCAGGCTGGTCTTGAATCCCTGAGCTTAAGCAATCCACCCACCTCGCCATCCCAGAGTGCTAGGATCACAGGTGTGAGCCACCATACCAGCTGAGGATTTTAATTTTAATACATTTCCTTTCTTAAAATGTATATATATGTTATTTTATTGATTTATTTTTTTGAGACAGAGTCTCAAGCTGTTGCCCTGGTAGAGTACCGTGGCATCACAACTCACAACAACCTCAAACTCTTGGGCTGAACAGATTCTCTTGCCTCAGTCTCTCAAGTAGCTGGGACTATACGTGCCTGCCACAACGCCTTGCTGTTTTTGTTGTAGTTGTCATTGTTGTTTTAGCTGGCCCGGGCCAAGTTTGAACCCACCAGCCTTGGTGTATGTGGCTGGCACCCTACCCACTGAGCTACTGGTGCCGCCAAAATGTGTATACATTTTTTTGGTACCCTCTGCATTTTTGTGGAATCTTAAGGAAACTTGTAGAACTCCCTTAGTGTATTTACTGGACAGACATAAACGCATCACTGCCTCTGGGAGTGACCATGTTGTACTAATGACTTAAGAAACAACATATACCTAGTAAGTAGTATTTGTTAAAAAGAAAAAGAAGAGAGAGAGAGAGAGAGAAAGAAAAAGAGAAAAGGAAAGAAATATAAATTATTCCTTGAAATTAGGTCTAAGAAAAAAACCATTTATCCCTGAATTTGACTTGGTATGTTTTTGCTAGAAAATAAAAACTATCTAACTCAAATTGCTTTCTTCATGTCTTAGTCAGAAAATTAAAAAAACAAACTTAATGCCCAAACACTTTTTTCAAGCTGCTCTACTTCTGATGCCTGAAAGCATCAGTGACTTCTGTTCCTTTACATGACCGAGATCTTTAAGAGTAGTAGAATCTCTCACACTATGATTTAGCTTGTAAGCCACCAGAAAGTCACACAGAAACAAAGTACAAATGTTCAAATATAAAACAAGAACACAGAGAATAGAAGCTGCACCAGTAGGTAAGTAGAAAGCCTAAAGAGAAAAGACTCCAAGCTCTAGTTAAGGCCTAAAACTCCCTTGGAGAATTAGCCACCCTTTCCAATGAATGCCACAGACTCTCTCCTTTAGAAAAAGACACATAGGCTTGGCGCCTGTGGCTCAAGCGGCTAAGGTGCCATCTATGTACACCTGAGCTGGCGGGTTCAAATTCAGCCTGGCCTGCCAAACAACAATGACGGCTGCAACCAAAAAAAAAAAAAAATGGCTGGGCGTTGTGGCCTATAGTCCCAGCTACTTGGGAGGCGGAGGCAGGAGACTCGCTTGAGCCAAGGAGTTGGAGGTTGCTGTGAGCTGTGATGCCACAGCCCTCTATCCAGGGTGACAGCTTGAGGCTCTGTCTCAAAAAAAAAAAAAAAAAAAAAAAAAAAGAGAAAGAAAGAAAAAGACACATAAAGACAGCCCCATACACAGACAACTGCGGGTTCAGAGATTTCTTAAACCTACCTGGTACCTGCCAGGAGTTCATGGTTCTTAATCCCAAGGTTAAGAGCCCTGGGATTAGGACAGTATCAATTTTAAAAGATTAGGTAGGAATTAGATAGAAAACTCCCTTCAAATGACATGTATACATTTTAACAGAAACCCATATCCACAGAGAACTTGAAATCATTTGGCTTTAAGAAATAAAGCCAAGCATGGCACTGGCATACATGTTTAGACAGAAGCACAAAGAAAATTTTGCCTAAGAAACCTCAGAACTGTGTGGGTCCAGAACAATTTCTGAGGCCATGACCTCCTTCCTCTGTCCCTAGTACAGCTTCCCGCTCTTGGTATGCTTGGTTCTGAGCTTACAGGAGCAGGCAGGAACAGCACGTGGCTGGAGGAGCCCTACACATCTGGGCAGCTGAGCCAGACTGGGGTCCAAATTGTTACTCTGTCACTTAGTACTGTGGCCTTAGACCTCTTCAGGCCCTAGCTCTTTCACTTAGAAAATGGAGATAATACCACCTACTTTGTGAGGGTACACACAGAGAATGAGCATAGTGGCCAGCACAGGCAACGCTCACACTAAACAAAGACACGCACGGAACAATTCTCTAGCATCTGGCCGGTATTTATATGCCCACACAATTTATTTTTTTTTGCAGTTTTTGGCCGGGGCTGAGTTTGAACCTGCCACCTCTGGCATATGGGGCCAGTGCCCTACTCACTGAGCCACAGGCGCCGCCCACACCCACACGATTTTATGCTCCAAAGTTTCTCCTTTACAAATTTTAATGCTAAGAATAATGCATAAAAAAGATCAAATGATACTTGGGTATTTTAAGCAGAGAGTAAAAGAACTAATGCCTTGCTGTACCCTCACTAGATAACCATGACTCTCTAATAGGATATATGGCTATCCCTTCTAGACGTTTTTGTGTTTTGGAGACAGGGTATTACTCTGTTGCCCAGGCTAGAGTGCTGTGGCATCATCATAGCTCACTGTAACCTCCAACTCCTAGGCTCAAGTGACTCTCTTGCCTCAGCCTACTGAGTAGCTGGGACTATGGGTACACACACACTACCATACTCAGCTACTTTTTTCTAATTTTTGTAGAGGGAGTCTTGGAAGCCTGGGTTTAAGTAATCCTCCTGCCTTAGCCTTCCAGAGTGCTGGGATTACAGGCAGAACCATCCTGCCCAGCTCCTTGTAGACAGTTTACAAAAGCACTCACCAATATGTATACATCTATTTATCTCAAAAGCAGGATTGCACAATCAGTATTTTCAGCTCACTTAATGATATATCATTACCTAATAACTCACCTCAGTATTTTAAAGACAATATTTTAATTTTGGTTTCTTTATACATACATGCATGAATATAAATCAATACTTATTCAATAGATATTACTGAATGCCTATTATGTGCCAGGCACTGCTCTAGGGGCTTGAGACAAAACAATTAACAAAACAAAGAGCTCTCCACAGTGGAACTTAAGGTCTTCCTAGGGGAAACAGACAAAAAGCCATAAGCATAACAGATACGGAGATCATATACAATTTTAGAAAGTGCTAAGTTGGCTTGGCGCCTGTGGCTCAACGGGCTGAGGCGCCAGCCATGTACACCTGAGAAGGCGAGTTTGAATCCAGTCCAGGCCCGCCAAACAACAATGACAGCTGCAACCAAAAAATGGCTGGGCGTTGTGGCGGGCGCCTGTAGTCCCAGCTACTTGGGAGGCAGAGACAGGAGACTCGCTTGAGCCCAGGAATTGGAGGTTGCGTGAGCTGTGATGCCACAGCAATATATCCAGGGTGACAGCTTGAGGCTCTGTCTAAAAAAAAAAAAAAAAAAAGAAAGTGCTAAGTACAGTTAAAAAAAAAAAAAAGTTGCTCTTCCCCTAAGTGGCCTGAGGTGATGTATGAAAATGGTTTGCTGTTCACTTGATCCAGAAATCCCACAAAGTCATGCAAGTCCAGAGGATGAAACCCAGGCTATCAAGGGTATGCATATACAAAGCCATCAAGTATCTGAAAGATGGCACTTTAAAGAAACTGTGTACCATTCTGACATTACAATGGTGGAGCTGGTAGGCGTGCCAAACAGATGGGCTAGACACAGGGGTGGTGGCCCAAAAACATTGCTGAATTTTTGCTGCACATGCTTAACAATGAAGAGAGTAATGCTGAACTTAAGGGTTTAGATGTAGGTTCTCTGGTTACTGAGCCCATCCAGGTGAACAAAGTGTCACAGAACTTACAGAGCTCTGGTCACATTAACCCATATACGATGAGCTCCCCTGCCACACTGAAATGATCCTTGCTGAAAAGGAGAAAATTGTCCCAAAACTAGAAAAGGGGGTTGCACAGAAGAAAAAGATATTCCAAAAGAAACAAAAACTTGGCTCAGCGCCTGTGGCTCAACACCTGAGCTGGCGGGTTTGAATCCAGCCCGGGTCCACCAATCAACAATGACAGCTACAACCAAAAAAATGGCTGGGCATTGTGGTGGGCACCTGTGGTTCCAGCTGCTTGGGAGGCAGAGGCAGAAGACTTGCTTGAGCCCAGGAATTGGAGGTTGCTGTGAGCTGTGATGCCACAGCACTCTATCCAGGGTGACAGCT
>CAUYON010057487.1:0-12892 GCA_963573935.1 Arctocebus calabarensis
TGTCACCCTGGATAGAGTGCTGTGGCATCACAGCTCACAGCAACCTCCAATTCCTGGGCTCAAGCGAGTCTCCTGCCTCTGCCTCCCAAGTAGCTGGGACTACAGGCGCCCGCCACAACGCCTGGCCATTTTTTGGTTGCAGCCATCATTGTTGATTGGCAGACCCAGGCCGAATTCAAACCCGCCAGCTCAGGTGTACGTGGCTGGTGCCTTAGCCCGTTGAGCCACAGGCGCCGAGCCCTGGTGTTTTGTTTTTTTTTTTGAGACATAGAGTCTTGCCCAGTTGCCCTGGGGTTGAGTGTAATGGCATTATAGCTTACAGCAACCTAAAACTCTTGGGCTCAAGAGATCATCTTACCTCAGCCTCCCTAGTAACTGGGACTACAGGCACCCACCACAACACCTGGCTATTTTCAGAGACAGGGTCTCGCTCTATCTCAGGCTGATCTCGAACTCCTGAGCTCAGGCAATCCACCCATCTTGACCTTCCAGAGTGCTTGGATTATAGGCACAAGCCACCACACCTAGCCATATAGCTTTTTTTTTTTGTCACTTTTGTAACTTTATTTGATGTATTTGATAAGCAGCAGTTCTTGTCCACTTTGACTGTAGTGGTAACACACCAATTTTTTTTTTTTTACGAGACAGAGTCTCACTTTATTGCCCACAGTAGAGTGCGTTGGTATCACAGCTCACAGCAACCTCCAGCTCTTGCACTTAGGTGATTCTCTTGCCTCAGACTCCCTAGTAGCTGGGACTACAGGCACCTGCCACAACCCCCGGCTATTTTTTTGTTGCAGTTTGGCCTGGGCCGTGTTTGAACCCACCATCCACGGTATATAGGGCCAGCGCCCTACTCACTCAGCCACAGGTGACGCCCCCAAGTTTTTTTTTTGAGACCGCCTCAAGCTGTCCCCCTAGATAGAGCTGTGACATCACAGCTCACAGCAACCTCCCATTCCTGGGCTTAAGTGAGTCTCTTGCCTCTGCCTCCCAAGTAGCTGGGACTACAGGCGCCCACCACAACGCCCAGCCATTTTTTGGTTGCAGCCATCATGGAAAAAGAGTTTAAAAAATGAAAAAGCTGGGCAGCACCTGTGGCTCAAAGGAGTAGGGCACTGGCCCCATATGTGGAGGTGATGGGTTCAAACCCAGCCCTGGCCAAAAACTGCAAAGAAAAAGAAGTAAAAGTTTTACATAAATGGTACCCCATATATTGGATACTCTAAATAGATACATGGATTCAGATATACGTACAAAGGTAGGAATATATAGATGGAAAGGCAGAAATACCTGTGTGTGTATATATAGTGAGAGAAGAAAGAAGAGAGGGAGAAAGCTACTCATAATTCTAAAATCCAGAGATTTCTATCTTTGCCATTGTCATATTTTTAATTACCCAAAGAATTTCCAGTCAATGCCTTAATGTAGAAGGATAAGCCATAGTGAGAGCAGTATAGCTGCAATTTTCCATAAATTATACATATATAGTGTGTTGTTTTTTTTTAAACAGTCTCACTTTGTCATCCTTGGTAGAGTGCTATGGCATCATAGTCCACAGCAACTTCAAACTCTTGGGCTTGAGCGATTCTCTTGCTTCAGCCTCCCAAGTAGCTGGAACTACAGGCGACCCCCACAATGCCCAGCTAACTTTAGAAGCAGGGTATCGTTCTGGCTCAGGCTGGTCTTAAACCTGTGAGTTCAGGCAATCCACCCGCCTCAGCCTCCCAAGTGCTAGCATTACAGGCATGAGCTACTGTGCCCGGACTTAACATTTTTTTTTTTTTTTTAATACTGCACCTCACTCTCTTGCCCCAGTGTCAGCCTTAGTTCACAGCAACCTACAGCTCCTGGACTCAAGTGATCCTTCTGCCTCATCCTCTCACGTATCTGGGATTACATTACTTGCCAAGACACCCAGCTAATTTTTCTTCCTTTTTTTTTTTTTTTGGTAGAGACAGAGTCTCACTTTATTGCCCTTGGTAGAGTGCCATGGCATCGCACAGCTCACAGCAACCTGGGCTTAGGCAATTCTCTTGCCTCAGCCTCCCCCGAGGAGCGAGGACTACAGGTTCCTGCTACAACGCCCGGCTATTTTTTTGTTGCAGTTTGGTTGGGGCTGAGTTTGAACCCACCACCCTCAGTGTATGGAGCCAGCGCCCTACCCACTGAGCCACAGGCACCATTTCAGATTTTTCTATTTTTAGTACAGATGGGGTCTCATTCTTTTTTCTTTCTTCCTTTTTTTTTTAGACAGAGTCTCAAGCTGTCACCCTGGGTATGGGTAGAGTGCTATGGTGCCATAGCTCACAGCAACCTCCAACTCTTGGATTCAAGCGATCCTCTTGCCTCAGTTTTTCTATTTTTATTTTATTTATTTATTTTTTTGCAGTTTTGGGGTTTTTTTTTTGTAGAGACAGAGTCTTACTTTCTCGCCCCTCTGTAGAGGGCCGTGGTATCACACAGCTCACATCAACCTCCAACTCCTGGGCTTACGCAGTTCTCTTATCTCAGCCTCCAGAGTAGCTGGAACTACAGGCGCCCGCCACAATGCCCGGCTATTTTTCTGTTTTGCAGTTTGACTGAGGCTGGGCTTGAACCCACCACCTTCAGTCTATGGGGCTGCGCTCTACTCCATAAGCCACAGGCGCCGCCCTTTTTTTGCAGTTTTTGGTCAGGGCTGGGGTTGAACTGGCCACCTCTGGCATATGGGGCTGGCGCCCTACTCCTTTGAGCCACAGTTGCCATCCAGTTTTTCTATTTTTAGTGAAGACAAGGTCTCACTTTTGCTCAGGCTGGTCTCAAACTTGTGACCTGGAGCAATACACCTGTCTCGGCTCCCCGAGTGCTAGGATTAGAGGTGTGAGTCACCATGCCTGTTCCCATAAATTATATCTGCCTTGCTAAGGTCTAATCTTTTCATCTATATGTATGATCTGAAAAATCGGTTTTACTGAAAATATATCTTTAAATAATGTCACAGGGCAGATTATGCTTATTAGGATGCCTAAGGATACATAGGAATACTGTGTCTGTCACTGATTAGTCAGGGTCCAAAATACACCCTTTTTTTGTATTTCCCAAGGGTCTCTGCTTTTCTTTTTAACATTTTTTCACAAAAGTTATTACTTTATCTTTGCTAGTGGTGGTAGTGATGGCTTTTTTTTTTTTTTTTTGAGACAGAGCCTCAAGCTGTCACTCTGGAGAGTGCAATGGCATCACAGCTCACAGCAACCTCCAATTCCTGGGCTCAAGCGAGTCACCTGCCTCTGCCTCCCAAGTAACTGGGACTACAGGCACCCGCCACAATGCCCGGCCATTTTTTTTTTTTTTTTTGGTTGCTGCCGTCATTGTTTTGTGGGCCCGGGGACTGGATTCGAACCCACCAGCTCAGGTGTATGTGGCTGGCACCTTAGCCCATTGAGCCACAGGTGCCGAGCTGGCTTTTTTTTTTTTTTTTTTAGACAGAGCCTCAAGCTGTCATCCTGGATAGAGTGCCATGGCATCACAGCTCATGGCAACCTCCAATTCCTGGGCTCAAGTGAGTCTTCTGCTTTCGCCTCCCAAGTAGCTGGGACTACAGGCGCCCGCCACAACACCCAGCCATTTTTTTTTTGGTTGCAGCCGTCATTGTTGTTTGGCGGGCCCAGACTGGATTCGAACCCGCCAGCTCAGGTGTATGTGGCTGGCACCTTAGCCCGTTGCCACAGGCGCCCTGCAGGTAGTGTTGGCTTTTTTTCACTCCACAAATATTTGAGTCCACAAGATATACCAGGCACCAGTAGAGGCTTTTGAAATATAGTACTGAACTACAAAGACAAAGTGCCTGCTCTTCTGGAGTTTGCATACTAGAGGTTGAGGGCATGGACTCCGAAACCTGAAAGTACTTCATATCTCAGTTTCAACACTATCATTAGTTCTATATGCTCTACTGTCTATAAAACAAAGCCATTAGGCTCAGCGCCTGTGGCTCAACGGGCTAAGCACCAGCCACGTACACCTGAGCTGGCAGGTTGGAATCCAGCCCGGGTCCACCAAACAACAATGATGGCTGCAACCAAAAAATGGCCGGGTGTTGTGACAGGCGCCTATAGTCCCAGCTACTTGTGAGGTGGAGGCAAGAGACTCGCTTGAGCCCAGGAATTGGAGGTTGCTGTGAGCTGTGATGCCACAGCACTCTATCCAGGGTGACAGCTTGAGGCTCTGTCTCAAAAAAAAAAAAAAAAAAGAATAAAACAAAGTCATTGATGGCTTTGACTAGGATAGCAGTGGAGGCCACTAGAAGTGGTCAGACTCTAGGTATTATTTATTAATTTAGAGTCTCACTTTGTCTTAGTAACAAACTCAAA
Organism: Arctocebus calabarensis; assembly: GCA_963573935.1. Lineage (NCBI taxonomy): Eukaryota > Metazoa > Chordata > Mammalia > Primates > Lorisidae > Arctocebus > Arctocebus calabarensis. The sequence continues at coordinate 4,350 of CAUYON010057487.1, forward strand.
CTCCTGGGCTCAAGCAATTCTCTTGCCTCAGCCCCACCAGTAGCTGGGACTACAGGTGCCTGCCACAACGCCTGGCTATTTTTAGAGCTGGGAGTCTCACTCTTGCTCAAGCTGGTTTCAAACTCCTGAGCTCAGGCAATCTACTCCCTTCAGCTTCCCAAAGTGCTGTGATTACAGGCGTGAGCCACCACGCCCTCTAGATACACTAAAGGTAAAGTCAACAGGATTTGATGGCACTTTAGGTGCGGGAAAATGAGAGAAATCACGGATGACTCCAGCGTTTTTATTCTGAGTAACTGGAGGCAGCAACTTGTCATTTATGAACTGGGGAAGTCTGCGGAGGAGACGAAGATAGGTTTGGCTGTGTTAACTTTGAAAGGCCAAATAGATTTGCAACTAGTAACTCATAAATTGATCTTTTTTTTTTTTTTTCATAAATTGATCTTAATGCCTTTCCTGACCTTTCTAGTTAGAATGGAATATATCAATGGAATGATGCTCCGTACCTGCCTACAAGAATCCTCTTAATTTCTGTAAAACTCGGTCTCCTCATACGAAAAATGAGTTTAATTAACTACCTCATAGATTATGACGATAAAAATAGTTCGTACAGCATGTGGCGCAATAATTTAGTGTCCAGTACAGAGAACAACTAACGTTCCTCCTTTTGAAGCCAGATTAGACATACTTGGCATTGTACCAGTCAAAACAAACTGTACTCTAAGGCGTTTATAGCAAAGGCAAAGAATTACTATGCCTTATGAGAGGAGCCCTAAAAGCTCTAATCTGACTGCAAAGGCAGATTGTGGTTTCCGAAGAGAAATACGCAAGAAATTAAAAGAGGGCGTAATGACAGGCTGCCCTGGCGACCGCACTTCCCGGCAGCCTTCGCGCCCCTAGGCACCTTTGCGGATTGGACTCCTCAGGAGGAGGCGGGGGGGGGGCGGGATAGGCGCGAGGTACTGTGGGTAGGAGACGGCCGTCGGTCGAGACGCCATTTTGTGGAGCGGCCAAATCTTGCTGGAGGTTTTGGGGTGCAGAACCGCCACTGCTGCTTCGGTCTTTCCTGGGGGTAAGTGCGGCGGCCGTCCGTAACGACAGGAAGGTCTTGCCGTTGGGGCTGGCCCCCAGGCCTCCTTGTCAGCCGCCAGAAGGCGGCTGATCAGCCCCAGCCGATTCTCTAAAGGGGTAAATTAGACGTTAGAGGGCCGTATCCCTCCTTGCCGACCGCTGTCTCAGGTTCCCTCACGTCATCCCTGGAGCCGTTTCTTTCTGGCTGTGAGTTCGCCACTTGCTGGGACGCGTCCCCGAATCTCCAGCCCAACGGAGCGGTGGAGTCGTCGCCTTTCCTCCGGGCACTCCTCTGGAGCGCCCCAGCAATTTCTAGCCGCCATCGCTCATCATCTGCATCTGAATCGCCTTCTCGAAACGCTGTTAGGTGAGGGCTCATCTGCGGGCTAGGAACCTCTTGGGAGGCGGGAGAGGCGGGTGCGGGGACAGAATGCCAGACGCCTGAGTCGCTGGAGCAGGCCGTGGCGCCGCCATCTCGGCCGCGAGCCCCCACAGAGGTAGCGGCAGAGACACCGCCCGGTAGACAAGAGGCTACACCAGCGATTCTGCCCCTGCACTTACTTCCTTCTGATGATTTTCTTTTATTTATTAATTCAACAAATGTTCGTTAACGCCTGCTTTAGACCAAGCTCCAGACACTACTGTAACTGATTTCTCGGACCTTGCAGGCATCACACACATTCCAGCTGTGCGATGCTTATTATACAGACAGGGATAGGGTGGAGGCAGGCTGTTTGCCACTCAGAGGCCAACGATAATCAAGACTGGCTCAAGACGTGGTGGTTATTCTTACCGAGGAATTAAGTCTTTTCGAGGTTTAGTCTTGCCTGATTTCCTTGGATTATACATGTAGTAGACTTCAATCAGCTTAGCATCCCAGCTTCTAAGAGGTTTTTAAATTTTCATCAGAAATTTTTGAATTTCATGTTGCCCCTGCGTTAATGAAGATACTTGGATTAATGTTTTGATGACCAACTATCTATCCCATTGGAGTTGATCTGATTCAAAGCCAAGATGATTGCACTTTTGCGCTTTTTGCTTTGTAATCGTAGAGTAGGAGCAATGGAAGAATCGTCTGGTTGCTTCTTTCTGTGAGTTTCTTATTAAATACAGGATTTGTTATTTTAAAGTGTGCTTCATCTTCCTGACATGTCCATTATTAACAAAATGTTGGCGTGATTTTAGCTTTGACCATTGGTCTGCACCTCCCCTAATCGTAGATAATCAGTTAATGATTTGATGAAGGTTTAATGGTATGCTAGCTTCAGTAGTATCCCAGCTTCTCAAAAGCAGTTGACTTACGTGATTTCTGAGATTTGCTGCAACTAATCTCTCTTGTCTCCTAGAAAAAATAAAATTTCAATCCTTTGAAGCTGTGTGCTAGATCTTCAGTGGGACGATGGGTTCAGATAAACGGTAAGTTACTACCGTACATGCCTTTGATCTCAATGTATTAGAGGGACTGGATTATTTTGAATTGTTTATCAAGCACATACTTGAATGTCTCTTTTGTGCCAGGCATCCATATTCAGTAGCTTTGTGGTCCTGGTGTCACAAAATGATCTAGTAAGAGAATTATCGGTAAAGTAATTTGTGAACATGCCACAATATACAAAGTTTAGGGTGCTATTAGAACCTATAGAAAGAATGGGGGTTTTTTGTACACAGTTGGGAAGGCTTTCTGGAGAAAGTATTCTCTAAGGCAGTGGCTCTCAGCCTGTGGGTCATGACCTACAGGAACTGTATTAAAGGGCTGCAGCATTAGGAAGGTTGAAAACCACTGCTCTAAGGTGAAGCTGAAAGTTATTTAAGAATTAGGCACGCCTGTAGTCCCAGCTACTCAGGAGGCTGAGGCAAGAGAATCACCTAAGCCCAGGAGTAGGCGGTTGCTGTGAGATGAGTGATGCCACAGCACTCTACCGAGGGCGATAAAGCGAGACTCTGTCTCTACAAAAAAAAAAAAAAAGAATTGGCTCGGTGCCTGTGGCTCAATTGGCTAAGGCACCAACCACGTACACCTGAGCTAGTGGGTTCGTATCCAACCCAGCCCGCCAAACAGCAATGACAGGTGCAACCAAAAAATGGCCAGGCATTGTGGCGAGCACCTGTAGTCCCAGCTACTTGGGAGGCAGAGGCAGGAAACTCACTTGAGCCCAGGAATTGGAGGTTGCTGTGAGCTGTTATGCCATGGCACTCTACCCAGGGTGACAGCTTGAGGCTCTGTCTCAAAAAAATAAAACAAAAAAAGAATTAGGCAAAGGAGGGCAAAGTAGAGTGGGTCATTGAGTGTTCCCTGGGTGGATAGCAGCTTTTGCAGAAGCCAGAAGATCATACAGTCTGGCACCTAGCACAGTTCCTGGCTGTGGTAAGCAATAGATATATGCCTTTTTGTTGTTGTCCCTAAATAGTAAGATGATCCAGACTTAGGGAGCTAAGAAGCTTGGGACCATGAGTTACGTGAGGAAAAAAGCAAAAGAATTAGTGGAAAATTAGATGAGAGCATTTGGCTGCTATGTCACTTAATGGCTACTCCCTTTCAGACTATTTAATTTAAATTCACCATCTCATTCAGCTGCTTTCTTAATATTGAGTCTAGTCCCTGGGATAGATCAAATTGACAGCCCAGAGGGACTTGAGAAATGTTCATGCCACATAATGTCGCTATATAAATGCTGTGTCAGCAATGCATAATTCCAAACAACTTTTAAATTAACATTTACCTGTTAGGGTCTTTTGTTAACTTTGTTTACTCGAAATGAAGCCTTTATAAACCTTTTCCTTTTTCTTTTTTTGGTTTTTGAGACAGTCTCACTATGTTGCCCTCATAGAGTGCCATGGCGTCACAGCTCACAGCAATTTCAAACTCTTGGACTTGAGTGATTCTCTTGCCTCAGCCTCCCCAGTAGCTGCACCCGCCGCAACGACCGGCTTCTTTGTGGTGGGAGTTGTCATTTTTGTTTGGCAGACCCAGGCTGGATTTGAACCTGCCAGCTCTACTGTATGTGGCTGGCACCGTAGCTGCTGAGCTATAGGCTCTGAGGCTTTTTTTTTGAGATAGAGCCTCAAGCTGTCACCCGGAAAAAGTGCTGTGGCATCACAGCTCACAGCAACCTCCCAATTCCTGGGCTCAAGCGAGTCTTTTGCCTCCGCCTCCCAAGTAGCTAGGACTATGGGTGCCCGCCACAACACCCAGCCATTTTTTGGTTGCAGCCGTCATTGTTGTTTGGCGGGCCCCGGCTGGATTCGAACCCGCCAGCTCAGGTGTATGCTGGCGCCTTAGCCCACTGAGCCACAGAGGCTGAGCCTCTGACCCCTTTTTAAACCTTTGTTTGGTGATTGCATGTTAGTTTTCTGAACCTGGCAAATAATTTATGGGGGAACTATTTTATATATGATGAAATGTGTTTAACTCTCTTGTTATTAGATTTTTACCATGAGCCCAGTGTGGTCCTGTCACCAAAAATAAACCAGATATTATAGAAAATAGTGTTCTCTTATGTTGTTGGTTTTGGGTAATCATCTACTTTTGTCTGACAGACTACTTGGTTAACTTTTTTTTTTTTTAAGAGACAGAGTCTCACTTTGTTGCCCTCAGAGTAAAAAAAAAAAAAAAAACAAAAATCAACTCAGGCAGTGCCACACAGCACTGCATCATAGCTCACAGCAACCTCCAGCTTTTGGGCTTAGGCAGTTCTCTTGTCTCAGCCTCCGAGTAGCTAGGACCACGGGGGCCCATCACAATGCCCAGCTTTTTCTTTCTTTTCTTTTCTTTTTTTTTAATGCCTGGCTATTTTTTGTTGCAGTTTGGCTGGGGCGGGATTCGAACCCACCACCCTCCATATATGAGGCCGCTATCCTACTTGGTTAACTTCTTTTTTTTTTTTTTTTTTTGTAGAGACAGAGTCTCACTTTATTGCCCTGGGTAGAGTGCCCTGGCGTCACGCTGCTCACAGCAACCTCCAGCTCTTGGGCTTAAGCGATTCTCTTGCCTCATCCTCCCTAGTAGCTGGGACTACAGGCGCCCGCCACAGCGCCCGGCTATTTTTTTGTTTTGCAGTTCGGCCGAGGCTGGGCTTGAACCCGCCACCTTCGGTATATGGGGCCGGCGCCCTGCTCGCTGAGCCACAGGAGCCGCCCAAGCCCACACTTTTTGATTTGACGCCAGGGCACTCTACTGAGGGTGACAAAGTAAGACTGTGTCTCAGTTAAAGTAAAAAATAAATAAATAAATAAATAAATAAATAAGAACTCCAGTCTTTTGTAGCCTGGCTTCAACCTTCAAACCAAAAAACAAAAACAAAAACCTGGGGCCAAGGTAAAACAGGCTGCCAAGACTCACCGGGTAGACAAGGAGGTAGGGTCCAGGGTCCAGATAAGAATGCAGCTCTGGCAGGCCACAGCCAAGACAGAGGCACTGAGGGGCTTCCAGGCCAGAGCCGCTACATTCCGCTGCAGACGGTGCTTTAGGCAGGGAACTATCGTGCTGAGGTGAAGAGGTAGGGGACTGAGTCAAAGCAGGGACATTAAAACTCGGGGGACCACACAGCAGTTAAGAATGGAAATCCACAGAGAAAAAAGCAGATCCATCCAGGGCCCAGGAATATTTATTATGGGACACAGGAGAAGACAGAAGTTAGTCTAGCAAAAGAACTTATCCGGTTATGGAGCTTCTCAGACCCCAGCTTTAGAAGAAGGTCTGTGGACTGGGCTCAGGAACTACAAGACTCCCTTGGGACCAGGGCTCAATAGGGAAGGGGACATTCCCAAGTCAGAGCCCAACTGGTATACCCACACACACACCTGTTGGCATTGTACACACGGATTGAGTCATCTAGCAGGGCTACTGCAAACTTGTTGGTGTGGGGGTGCCATGCAAAGACCCGCAAGCAGCAGCTGGACCTATGACAGGAGAAAACAAGAGATATCAGAACCTGCCCCTCCCCTATACCCCAACCCAGAAGCTCAGACTCCTACCCTATGAAAAGATGGCTCTTTTCTACTTCCTTTTGGGGGTAGGGGGTAGGAGGAATAACAATGTCATGATGGGGAGTGCCCATCACTCAATGGTTAGGGCGCTGGCCACATGCTCCAGGGCTGGTGGGTTCAAATCTGGCCTGGGCCTGCTAAACAAAAAAATAGCTGGGTGTTGTGGCAGGTGCCAGTAGTCCCAACTACTAGGGAGGCTGAGGCAAAAGAATCACTTTAGCCCAAGATTTTGAGGTTGCTGTGAGTTATGACATGATGGCACTCTACTGAGGGTGACAAAGTGAAACTCTGTCTCAATTAAAAAAAAAATGTCGTGAACAATCAGGACAAAGTAGAAACTTTGACTTCTCTTTCAGGAAGTTTCAAGGTTCAGAACTTCTTTTCCACAAAGCCCCAGAGCTTATACACTCACCAGTTTGTCACTTGGGCAAATTCAGCAATCAGATCTTCACTCTGGAGCTGTAAGAACAAAGCTCATAGAAGACACACTTGGGACAAAAGGAGCTCACCCCCTCATGCACCTACAGAGGAGCTGAACCACTCCCACCCTATGGAGTCATCACACCCAACCTTGACCTGAAGGGATAGAATGTGGAGCAGGGGTAGGGAAGGAGGCCAGACTTACAGACAGATGGGGAAACAGGGAACCATGGAGGGAAGAGGCCCATCGACAGAGTGCCAGGGCCCAGCTGGATGCCGTCTTCACCCACTCAAACACTGTGGGGTTGAGGAAGCAGCTCTGATTAAACCATTCACAGGGCTCTTACTGGGTACCCTCTTAGGTGAGAGATAAACAAAGACAAGCACTGCCCAGTCCTCTGCCCAGCAAGACACCCAAGCCAAGTTATTTGGTTAGGTAGAAGGGGAGAAGAAAAACAGAGCTAATGGGAGAGGCTTGGTCAAACAGGTATTGAGGGGAAGTTTAAGAAGAATATAGAAGGGAAATACCAACCACTAGAGAAGATCAGAGGGAAACATACTCACCTTCTTCCTCTGAGTTTGCAATTTCATTCAGCACCCCAAAAAGGCCCATATCTCGCCTGACAAGGACAGGAAGCTGTGAGTCAGATTACTCTGATCACCTGAGTGCCTCTCTTTAAGTTTCATTCATTCATTCAATATACATGCATTAAAAATATATGGGCAGTGCCTGTGGCTCAGGGCGCTGGCCCCATATACCAAGGGTGGTGGGTTCAAACCTGGCCCTGGCCGAACTGCAACAAAAAAAATAGCCAGGTGTTGTGGCGGGCGCCTGTAGTCCCAGTTACTCAGGAGGCTGAGACAAGAGAATCGCCTAAGCTAGGAGCTGGAGGTTGCTGTGAGCCATGAAGCCATGGCACTCTTCCAAGGGCAACAAAGTGAGACTCTGTCTCTAAAAAAATATATATATATATAAAAAAATAAAAATAAAACATATATATATATATGCACACCCATATTTAATGAGTCCCAACTATTTATCAGGGGCTTTATATGTTGTCCTTTCATTTACTTATCACACTAATCTTTTGAATGGCATTCTGCCCATTTACAAATGAGTCAACTAAGGCTCAGAAGTATTTGGGGGCTTTGTGAGCAGGTCAAGGAGTCAGAACTTCCTCTAAGACAGTGAGTGAAAAGTCATGGAAGGGGCTCAGTGACCATAGCTCAGTGAGTAGGGCACCAGCCACATACACCAAGGCTGGTGGGTTTGAACCCAGCCCGGGCCTGCTAAACAACAACAACTTCAACAAGAAAACAGGTGGACATTGTGGCAGGCGCCTGTAGCCCCAGCTACTTGGGAGGCTGAGGCAAGAGAATCACTTTAGCCCAAGAGTTTGAGGTTGCTGTGAACTATGACGCCACAGCACTCTACCCAGGGTGACATAGTGAGACTCTGTCTCAAAAAAAAAAGAAAATGGCAGCACCTGTGGCTCAAAGGAGTAGGGCGCCGGCCTCATATGCTGGAGGTGGTGGGTTCAAACCCAGCCCCCGCCAAAAACTGCAACAAAAAAAAAAAAAAAGGAAGGAGGGCAGCGCCTGTGGCTCAGTGAGTGGGGCGCCAGCCCCCTATACTGAGGTGGTGGGTTCGAACCCGGCCCCACCCAAACTGCAACAAAAAAATAGCCAGGCATTGTGGCGGGTGCCTGGGTCCCAGCTACTCGGGAGGCTGAGGCAAGAGAATCACCTAAGCCCAAGAGCTGGAGGTTGCTGTAAGCTGTGACACCATAGCACTCTACCGAGAGGGATAAACTGAGACTCTGTCTCTAAAAAAAATAAATAAATAAAAACTAAGGAAGGAAGGCAGGCCATGGAAGAGTTTTAAGCAAAGGAATAAGCTAATCACATTAATAAGGTACAGTGGCGGGCGGCTCCTGTGGCTCAGCGAGCAGGGCGCCGGCCCCATATACCGAAGGTGGCGGGTTCAAGCCCGGCCTCGGCCAAACTGCAAAACAAAAAAATAGCCGGGCGCTGTGGCAGGTGCCTGTAGTCCCAGCTACTAGGGA
>CAUYON010057490.1:0-23333 GCA_963573935.1 Arctocebus calabarensis
GAGAGAAACGGAGAGAGCTTCTCTCTCCCCACTAGAATTTTCTCCCTCTAACAGATGCCTTAATGTTTTCTGTATTCTTTTCTTTCTTTTCTGTGAATAAATTCTGTCTTACAAAAAAAATAAAAAAATAAAAAAATAAAATAGCAAACTGAATTCAACAACACATTAAACAAATTATACGTCATGATAAAGTGGAATCCATTCTTGCCATACAAGTTTGGTTTAACATATGCACATCAATTAATGTGACATACCCATTAACAGAATGAAAACTAAGAATCACATAATTATCTCAGTTGATGTAGAAGAATCAACATTGTTCAACATTGAATTTTGATAAAAAGGCTCAATAGTTTAGGTATAAAAAGAAAGTTTTTTTTAAGGAATAAATTTTTTATTATAAAAAAATTTTTTTAAGTAATAAGATTTTTTTTTACTAAAAATAATTTTTTTAAGTAATAAAATTTTTTAAGTAATAAATTTTTTTTACTAAAAAAATTTACATTGTGATCAATGGGGAAAAATTGAAAATGTATCCACTAGGATTCTGTATAAAATAAGAATTTTTACTCTTGCCACTACTACTAAGCATAGCACTTAAAGTGCTAGCAAGAGCAATCAGACAAGGAAAATAAAATAAAATAAAATAAAAAGTATCCAAATTGGAAAGGAAGAAGTAAAATTATCTTTATTTTTAAGATTATATGATCTTATTTTAGAAAACCTCCAAGAGTCCACAAAAACTTGTTAGAGCTAATAAATACATACATTCAGTAAACTAGGAGGATACAAACAAAAAAGGATTTTTATACAATGCTATTTATATACATTTTATATAAAAATAGCAACCTAGCTAAAAAAGAAACCAAGAAAATAATTTCATTTGCGATAGCATCAAACATATATAAAAATAAATTTAACCAAGATGAAAAATATATAAATTATAAAACATGGTTGGAAGAAATTAAAGGAGATAATTTCCACTTAAATAAATAAGTGGAAATATATCCCGTGCTCATGGACCAGAAGAATCCATATCGTTAAAATGTCCATATTCTTCAAAACTCTATACAAATTTCATGCAATTTTTATCAACATTTATCTGGCATTCTTCACAGAAATAAGAAAAACAATCTGGAACCACAAAAGACCTCATATTCTAAGACAGAAAAACTAAGTTGGAGGGATTAAACTTCCCAATTTCAACTTATTTTACAAAACTGTTGTAATTGAGTTTGAAAGAATATGATACTGGCATAAAAATATAAAAATTGACACATTCACCACTGAAATAGAAGGCAGAGTTCAGAGATAAATTTAAGCATTTACAGCCAACCAATTTTCAATAAGGACACAAAGAAGACACATCTGGAAAAGGATCATCTCTTTAATAAATAACTCCTGGGAAAACTTTATTTCTGTCCACAAAAGAGTGAAATCAGACCTCTATCTTACACGATACACAAAAATCAACTCAAAATGCACAAAAGACATAATGGCTTAACCTGATATCATAAAATTCCTTGAAGCCAACCCAGGGGAAATCTCCTTGACATTGGCCTTGACAATAATATTTTTGGATACTACACAAAAATTCCATACAATAAAAGCAAAAATAAACAAATGGAACTACATCCACCCAAAAAGTTTCTGCAAAGCAAAGGCAGCAAAGTGAAACAGCAACCTACAAATGGGAAAAAATATATTTGCACACCGTGTATCCGGTACGGGACTAATATTCTGAATTTGTAAAGAATTTATTCAACTTGACTGTAGCAAAACAAATAGCCTGATTAAAAATTTGACAAAGGACCCAAGAAGACAAAAAGTTCCCAACAAGTATACAAAAAGGTGCTCAATAATATTAATCATTAGGGAAAAGTAGATCATACCCGCTATGAGATATTACCTCACATCTTTTCAGATGGCTATTATCAGAAAGTCAAGAGTTTAAAAGTATTGGCAAAAATATTGATGTAGAGAAAAGGGAACCTTTGTAGACAGTTACAGAGATGTTGATTCCTGGTCATTGTGAAAAACAGTGTGGAAATTCCTAAAGAAATTAAAAACAGAACTACCATGTAACCCAGCAATCCCTTTCCTAGAAATGAAATCACCACCTTGTAAGGATAACTGCACTCCCATGGTCATTGCTGCATTACTCGCGATAATCAAAATATGGAAATAATGTAAACAGCCTAAGTGTGTAGCAGCACCAGGATCCCCAGCCCGTGGGCCACAGATACGTATTGGTCCATGGTCTGTTAGAAACCTGGCTGTACAGCAGGAGGTGAGCCCCACAGAGCAAACATAGCTTCATCTGTGTTTATAGCCACTTCTCATTGCTCTCATCACTGTCTGAACTCCCTCTCCTATCAGAAGGGTGGTAGCATTAGATTCCCCTTGGAGCATGAACCCTACTATAAACTGGGCGTGGGAGGAATGGGGGCTGCCAGCTCCTTATGAGACTCTAAGGCCTGATGATCTCAGGTAGAGATGTAATGCACTTCAATCATTCTGAAACAATCCCTCCTCCCCAGCCCCCACTCCCATCCATGGAAAAAACTGTCTTCCATGAAATCAGTCCCTGGAGCCAAAGAGGTTAGTACCTATTGTATCAGTAGATGACTGGACAAAGAAATTGTGGTGAGATATTGTTACGCTTTAAAAAAGAAGATCCTGCCATTTACTGAAATGTTAAGTGAAATCTCACTTATATATGGAATCTAAAAAAGAAAAAAAGAATTCTCTATAGATCCCAAAAGATTAACAAGCTTTGATATATGTATCCCATGGAGTACTATTAAGCCACTAAAAAAGATGATGACTTTACATCTTTTGTGTTAACCTGGGTGGAGGTGGAACACATTCTTCTTAGTAAAGCATAACAAGAATGCAGAAGCAAGAATCCAATGTACTCAATTCTAATATGAAGGCAGTAGATGATTTAATACAAGGGGGGGGTAGAGGAATGAGGGAGGAGGTTTGGGATCATGGTGTGTGACACACCTCTTGGGGGAGGGACACAATTACAAGAGGGACTTTACCTAACAACCAAAATCAGTGTAATCTAATTCTTTGTATCGTCAATGAATCCCAAATAAAATTTTAAAAGAAGGTGAAAATATATATTAAGGTCATTAGTGCAGAATGATGATGGTGGGAGAATGGAGGAGAATGAAGAACTCCACTGGGGTAACTTTTGCCTTGTCTTCGTTATCATAGTGTAATTTTTTTTAAAGATACATAAGAATCATTCTCATGCAGAGAAAACGAAGCCTTGATGAAAAAAACACCCCAATCTAAAGAAGCAGCTCTTGTCTAGTTAAATATTGGCTAAATTTTTTTGCTGGAGAATGTCTTTTTTAGTTCCAAATGAAAACTTACATGAGCCTTCAACATACGAAACAAAAAAAAGTGAGTTATTTTCATAGAAAGGATTTTTAAATAATTTATACTATTTACTTACAAAGTATATCAATGGGAATAATAAAGTTTTTTGATTAATAGAATATTAGAGACAAGAATCTTACATCCACTTCAACCTCCAAGCTAAGATGTTTTTACTTTGGTTGTGCGGTGTCAAGACAATTCTGATTCACATGTAAGTAGTTACAAGTAGTAATTATTTTTATCTGCTTACCTTGAATTCTCTGCAAAATCTTTAAATGAACAGAAAGAAAGAAAAAATAAAAAACAGAGAACAGGAAAAGCTTTGCATCAATGTCTCTGAATAACAAAAGTCAACTGACAACACAAGTTAGCATGTAGAAAGAGAAGATGTGTTAAATTTGCCACACATTGCATTAACGTATGTTTCTTTCTGCTAAAGGATTTTTGATAGCCAAAAATATTTTGACATTTGAATCAAACATTAATGGAAGATCTGAAAGAATCTTCTGGTACCTTAACTGTCCGGAGAGTTGTGGTTGAAGCTAACTGCATTCATAGAGCATAGGATATTGTTCTAAGCACAACTTGTGGTTTATCTCTTCACCCTCCTAAACACTCCATGAGGTAGGTGACTCTGAGACACATAGAGGTCTAGTAAATTTCCATAAAGCATGAAGTTGGTAAACAGCGGAGGCAAGATTCAAGCCCAGGTTGTTTTTGACTGTGACATGTCCTTGAATACTGACCTTGAAGGAAAAGAATAGGTTCGTGGTTTGGCTACACAACTTGTGGGCCAGGCAGCTTTGGTTTTTGCATCTATCAAGCACAGACCAGTTGTGAAGCACAGTTATGATACTATCTGGAAAGCTTGGCCTTTAGAAAGTGTTTGATAAATGTTCACTGGCTGAGTTTATCCTGTGGATGACTTCTATCAAACAGATCTATATAGTGATCATATAACCCAGGAGCTGGCAAACTATATTCTGCAGGTTACCTGTGGCCCACAGCCTGTTTTTGCAAATAAAGTTTTATTGTAATATGCTGCAATGCATTGAATGTTTGTGTCCTCTTCATAATTCACATGTTAAAATTCTAACTCCCAAAATGGTGATATTAGGAGGCAGGTAATAGGGAGGTAATTAGGTTATAAAGGCAGAGTCTTTGTGAATGAGATTAATTCCCTTACAAAAGGAAAATTCTGAGGCCCTCTTGCACTATTTCTGCCCTGAGAGGATACAAGAAGACAGCAATCTGTAACCAAGAAGAGGACCCTCAGTGGCACATGACCATGCTGACACTCTGCTCTGGGACTTCCCAGCCTCCAGAAAGGTGAAAAATAAGTTTCTGTTGGTTATAAGCCACCCGGGCTTTGCTACTTTGTTATAACAGCCTAACTAACTACAATACATACCGACCCCTATTCACCTACATGTTGTTATTTTCTGTATAAAAGAGCAGAGTTGTGTAGCTGTGACAGAGACTATATGACTCACAATAGGAAGATTCTGTCAACACTTGATCTAATATAATGACTGTATTTTCTATCAACTTCCCACAGCAGAACCACCGCAGGTAGCAATTCAGACATGTGCTGAAGAAAGGAAGAAGCCTGTGGGAAGTCAGGCAAGGCTGTTTTGGTCTTCCCACTATTACCCTGCCTGCTCAGGGTCAGTATGCTGACACTTTTGGTTTCCATTAATTTTTTTAGCAAGTTTTATGTGTCTTAAAACATGGTGAAGTTTATTATGAGAAACTTTAAAAAGTTGAGATTAAGAAACTCAATGTTGTCTCAGCATCTGTGGCTCAATAGGCTAAGGTGCCAGCCACGTACACCTGAGCTGGCAGGTTCGAATCCAGCCCAGGCCCGCCAAACAACAATGATGGCTGCAACCAAAAAATGGCTGGGCGTTGTGGCAGGCGCCTGTAGTCCCAGCTACTTGGGAGGCGGAGGCAGGAGACTCGCTTGAGCCCAGGAATTGGAGGTTGCTGTGAGATTTGATGCCACAGCACTCTATCCAGGGTGACAGCTTGAGGCTCTGTCTCAAAAAAAAAAAAAAAAAAGAAAAAAAAAAAAGAAACTCAATGTTAAAAAAAAATAACAAAAAGCAGCTCAGTATACTAATGGCTCAGAAATGATTTAATACTTTTAATAATGTTTTCTAAAATTTTTGAATGGATTTTTTTTTAAAGAAAAAGTTCAAGCTATTCTCTGTCATGAAGAAGAATCAAACAAAAGAAATAGTGTTAAATCAGATGTTATTTAAATTACTTCCTTTGAGTTTAAATTGTAGTTTGTGGAATTTCTTTTCTGTAAGTTAAAGATTAAATAATTTGGGAGAGGAAGAAAAGTGTTATGGATATTATATTTATTCTACCAAGAGGACAGAGTCTTTCTAAAAACCCACAAATTTCATAGTTAACTTTGTTAATAACATTGACATTTTCAGGTCTCATCCTCCACTTTGAGGAGGTATTTGAAAATTATTAACAGCCAGTTATTTGCTTCCCAAAGATATGGGAATATATTAGATTCAGGAACTCATTAGAACGTGAACATTAGTGGAATAGATTCTAAATTTCAAGATTAGTTGTCTTTCCCCTGCTTACAATCTTAGTGAGCTATTTTATCATAAAGTTTCCTCTATTTATAGAAATATATTTTATTTAGAATATAAAGATACAATATTAATTGTAAATATATAAGACAGCAACTGAAAATTTGAGCATACAATTTATAAATGTCAAATCATAGAAAAAAACCTAAATTCCCACCAATCCAGGAATGGATCAACAAGCTGCAGTATATGTATACTGTGGAATACTATACAGCCACTAAAAAGCATGGTGACTATACATTTTTGTATTAATTTGGATAGAGTTGAAATAAATTCTTCTTAGTAAAGCATCATAAAAATGGAGAAGCAAGAATCCCGTATACTTAATTCTGATATGAGGACAAGTGATGCTAGTACATGGTGGGTGGAGGAGAAATGGGAGAGGGGGGTGTGGGGCCATGGTGTATGATATACCTCTTGGGGGTGGGACACTATCAATAGAGGGACTTCACCCAGGAAATGCAGGCAGTGTAACATGGCTCACTGTATCCTCAATGATTCCCCAACAATAAAATAAATAAAAAATAATAAATAAATAAATATCACATTTAAATTTTCAAAAAAAAAAAAAGAAAATTTGAGCATAGACATTTCTGTCATTCATTCATTCTACAAATATATTTTGAGCACTGACAAGCTAGGACCAGGCATAGTACTAACCCATGGGTATACATGACATTTAATAGAGACATAGTAACAGCCCAGGTAGAGCTGGGGAAGAGAGATACAAAGTAACATTTAAAAAATATATAAATTGTGATAAGCACTGTAAAGGAAATGGATAGGTGAAGCTATAGAGAAAAATGGGGAGAACCAACTGCAAGAAACCATGTTGGTAGTGAGCAGGGTAGGGGGGTGGGCAGGAAGAGTTATCTGGATATGCAAAGGCCCTGGGGCATGAATGAGCTTGGGTGTCCAGTGAACTGAAAGGAGGACACTGCGATTGAAGAAAGGGGAAGGTGAGGTAGAGATTGCATGTAGGGTCTCTTAGGCCACGTCAAGAGAAAAAAACAAATTATGTTTTTATATATTTTTTTAATGGTAACATAGCAACACTTATTAAAAGAGAGACTGACACAAGAAAATTTTCTGGATGAGCTTCTGATATCTTTTTTGAGGGATATCATTTCTCATCAATTTACCTTTGAAATCTCCAAGAAAAAAAGTAGGGATTGTATAACATGACATACTCTTTTGTGGATAATTATATAACAATACCATTAGAGTAAGGCATTTAGAGAGAGGAGATTATTTTACTCTTTTCTATCTGGAATTTTTGGTAGATAAAAATAAAACATTTAAAGCTGCCTCCAAGTACATTGCTATCTCTGCAGAGATCCAAATTGTCCTTTCTTCCCTTTTACAAAAGATTCATGTCCTCATTTATCACACTAAAGAAAAACATTTATGTAAACCCTACACACTGCATTCTGAACTAACACAAGAAAAAAGAAAGTCATTAATGCAGGAATACATATATTTTTGTATACACTCATGTAGATATATAGAGAAAATATTTAACTTTCTAAAAATCTACATAGTGTGGCAATTTGTGATAAAACAATAGAGAATTTGACAGAGAATTACTGCTTCTGAAATATTAGTGTTTTGCAGATGATAATTTATGATACTATCACTTAGTACCTATGTGGGTCACTTCCATATGTGGATCACTATGGAAGATTTGAGACAGACTGTGTTATGGTCCAGTATTTCCCTTCCAGGAAACACAGTTGACAGCGTTCTTTCTGATTCACCTGTGCAGGTTTCAACTTGCACAGCTGATCACTGTTGCTGGGAGGGCTTTGTTTGTTTGCATCCACATGGATTTCATGTTTTTGATTTTTGTGTATCTCAAAACTTTCAGAACAATCCACGTCTAAGGATATGATCTCAGCAGGTATTTCAGGCCAGAGTAAAACATAAGGAATTATTAATAGAAATGATAAAATAACAATGATGATGATTTGAACAAAAGTCAGTCCTAAGCAGTGGGGCAGAAAAGACAGGTCAGAATTTAATGATCTTCTAGAGCCAAGAAGATAACTGAGTATGCTTTTGGTTGTGAGTTACTTTACTTTGAAGGGCCTGTTTTGAAAAGCTAAATGATAGGCGTGCATCCCGGTAATTTTTGGTAGATAAAAATTTAGCATCAACCGCCACATAGGATCAGTACAGAAATGTGAAAGGTGTGTTTCAAGTTCTGCAGTTTCCACCTGTAATTTCACTGGTAAGTGGAAAAACCTGGACTGATCACTTAGCAGACAGAATTTCTATTACTGTAAAACTGATGTAAGGAATAGATTATATGACCTTTCTAAGTGCGTTTTTCTGGGCAAGCCTGTGTTATGTCTTGGAAAGAGGAGGATGTCAAATCTACTAAGTGTAGAATATTAATATCTTAACACAATAATTAAGAAAGTGCAGTGAAGGCTATGTTAACCAGTTGATGTAAGTATTTCAAATTGTATGTAAACCATCACATTGTATCCCATAAATGCATTCATGTACACAGCTATGATTTAATAATAATTTTAAAAAATTCCAAAAAAAAAACACAGTCGGAAGACTTTTTTTTTTTTTTTTTTTTTGAGACAGACCCTCAAGCTGTCACCCTGGATAGAGCGCTGTGGAATCACAGCTCACAGCAACCTCCAACTCCTGGGCTCAAGTGATTCTCCTGCCTCCACCTCCCCAGTAGCTGGGACTACAGTCACCCGCCACAACGCCCAACCATTTTTTGGTTGCAGCCGTCATTGTTGTTTGGCAGGCCTGGACTGGATTCGAACCCATCAGCTCAGGTGTATGTGGCTGGCGCCTTAGCTGCTTGAGCCACAGGCGCCGAGCCAGAGAAGACTCTATCTTGATTACTGAAGACTAAGTATAAACTCGGGCAAGTCATTTAACTTCTTTAATTGTGAGCTTCTTCATCAGTAACATGAAAAGAAGCAAAATCATTATCTCTTTTGCCTATGTTCCCAGCTTTTTGAGGGCAAAGGAAACACTTGGTAATCTGTGAAGTGTTAGACATTTGTAGAAAGCCCTATATTTTGTTCTACAATTGAGTTCAGGCAAGTGGTCCTGATAGTGTGCCCAGTGTTTGGGCCATGTCACACTGAGCCACCCACTCACATTTTAGGGACATCTGCAGCTTAGAAGATGCTGCAAGGGGTGAAAGGGAGGGTACTTGAGAGTACACTGTATCTTTTCAGTTTATACTTGGTCTTGTGTTGAAGCAACTCTACATAAAAGTATTCCTCTATTTGCTTAAGATTTTAAGATGTGATTAGAAAAATAGAATACTTACAAGGAAACCAAGGCAACTAAACAGGCTTAATCCAATTAAGATTCTTTTTGTCCTCAACTATATGAGTAACAAAATTTACTTGTCAGTAACAAAATTTATAAATACCCCTACTTAGTGGACTTCTCTCTTGGATTTCTCACAGACATTCAATTTGTTTCTCCTCCTCCTCATAATGAATAATATCATCATCTCTTTTTATTGCCAATCTCCAAATTCTGGGATCTATTGACTGATCGATTAATGTTTCTTCTTCCTCAGCCTCCACCTGTAAACCCAACAGTAGAGCTGTAGATTCCATTTCCATAATGCACCCTATAGCCATACATCAGTTCTGTTAATATTTACCTTGCCTCTGCCTTGATTCTATTCCTTATTTCTTCACAGCAGAATTACTACGATAGCTTTCTAATTGGTCTCCTTTGTCCAGAACTAGCTCTTATAAATCACCTTCTTTAATGATGGCAGACTAAATTTCCTAAATTAGAGACCTGACCAAATTAAACCCTTGTTGAGAATTTTTTAATGCTTTCTGGAACTTTCCAGATACAGTATCTTAGCTTAGCACATGCGATTTGTATCCTCCTTGTATCGATCAAGACCTGTTACCTCACAGTTCTCTACGTGTCCTTTGCTCCGTCCACATCAGACTGTTTCAATGTTTTCACACTTTCACACAAGATGCTAACATAGTCTAGAAAATTTCTTCCTCCCTGTGCATTTGATAAAGTTGTTTATTCTTCAAACATCAGCTCTATTGCCAGCTCCTGGCAGAAGCCTTCCTGATGCGTATTCATTTGCACATCCTTTCCCTGGCTCTGGGGGTGCTGTTTCTCACTGCCGTGCTTGGTCATCTTCATCCTAATGTTCTCCTGGATAGCCCTAGATTCTAAGTGATTGGTGCATAGACCAGCATTCAATTTTTCTTTTGAATGGGTAAATTAGGACAATCCAATGCAGAGGCCATGCTAGAAAGGAATGAAAAAGTCAGAAACTGGGTTGAGTGAAACAAGGGAAGCCACACTGTGAAGGAGTAGAGATGTAATGAGGCAAACACAAAGAATTAAAAAAGAGTGAGAAGAAAGGAAGACAAAGGAAGTTTGGGATAAATCTTAATGTTCTGGCCATGGGTTGGCATACCTGTTAGGTTACGAGAACGTCCTTAAAGTTACAGGATTGGAGCAGACATTATTGTATTTGACAGCCCTCCAGGGAGAGGGGTATCCAGTTCAAAAGCCTGTGTTTGAAAAACACACGGGAAATTTTGTCGGAGCAAAGGACATGTAGAGCACAATTAGTGAGGCTATTGCAGGCTGAATTGTGTCTCTCCCCAAATGCGTGCATTAAAATCCTAACCTCCAGTAGGGTGTTTATCAACCATTTTTGTCTCATAGCACACTTGAACCTAATTAAACTCCTGTGGCACACTTAAATTATATTATTAAAAAAAAAAGAAAGAATATGCTTACTGTGCTTTGAATTTCTTTCAAAAATAAGTTCATTAATGATCTTTAAATTTTTCACAACACACCTAAGATCCTCTTCTGGCACACCAGTTGAAAATCACTGCTTTAGCATATCAGAATGTGACTGTACTTGGAGACCTCAGGACTGTATAGGAGGTGATTAAGCTAAAATAAGCCATTTAGATTGGGCCCTAATCTGATCTACCTGATGTCTCTGTATGAAGAGGAAATTTGGACCCATTCTAAGATGCCAGGCATGTTCACACACAGAAAAAAGACCAAGGGAGGACACAGTAAGAAGGTGGCTGTCTACATGTCAAGGAGAGAGCCCTTAAAAGAAATGAAATATGCTGACACCTTAATCTTGGCCTTCCAGCCTCCATCACTGTAAGAACACCAATTTCTGTTGTTTAAGCCCCCTGGTCTGTGGTATTTTGTCATGGCAGTCCTAGCAGACTAGTATAGAGGGAGAGAGGAGTAGATGAAGCTGGAGAGACAGTATGTTGTCGCCACAGACTTAACTTTTTATTTTAGTAAAATAGAAAGCCATTGGAGGTTTTGGAGAAGTCAATAATATGATCTGACTTTTATCTTCATGGATAACTGATCACTGGAGTCAGAGCGGTAAGACCATTAAACTTGTCACCTAACTATGCAGGAGAGAAGGTGTACAAAATAGTAAACGTGGAGTGGACCCTGGAGAGCTTCCTTGCTTCCATTTTATGGCCGAGGAAACCGAGGATCTAGAAAATCAAGTGATTTGCCCAAGAAAAACAATAGTATAGCAGTCCTGAAAATAGGAATCGGGTGTCCAGTGTTCTTTATTTTAAAACTTGGTTCTTGGAGAGATGCATTTAGCCCATCTTGTAAAGAACACAGTTTGATTCCCTAATGTTTTAGAAAGGCTGAGTTTATCCTCATGAGGAAGTATTAACACTTGCATGAGTTGTGGTGGCCATGGAGTCCACAGTGACACTCTCAGCTGCTCACCCTTGTCTCTGTGACTCAAGGACACACGCCTTGAAAGACTGCAGGAACAAGTGAAAATTATTCATGGGCTCTAGCCACAGACTGCCCATAAACGTCCTTCATGGTAGATCATTTCACTGATGGAACAATTTTCAGAGATGGTGATAGCAATGTCTGGTCTCCAAACTGTTCTCAGAATACCAGGAGGATGGCCTTTTGGTTCTAAGTTTACAAGGATTTAGCGTACGTATTTGTGTGTACTACTCATATATATATATATATATATATATATATATCTTATATGTGCACTCGTCTGCATTGTGTATGTCCATATGTATCTCTAAAATGTGATATACATGATAAATATCAAACTTGAAGTTATTAAATATGCTTAAGAATATAAATATCAATCTGCAGGCTATTAGAGGTACTATAGCATAGACATCTGAGCTCAGATCAAATCATAACACTGGCTCTTTGTTAACTACATGAACTTGGAGAAGTTACTAAATTTCAGCTAGATTCAATTTCCTTATCTGAAATATAGGAAAATATTCATGACTAACTCATAAGGTTGTGACCAGATGAGCAAAGGATGGCATAAAGCACTTAAGATGATGCCTGGTAAATGTTCAATAAAGGTAGCTTTTATTTTTTATAAGTTTTTTTTCCTTTTGCTTAATATCCTCTTCTTTTTCTAGTTTCCTGAGGTAGAAGCTGAGATCATTGGTTTGAGAACCTTCTTTTCTAATACAAACATTTGATGTTATATTAAATTCTCTAAGCACTGCTTTAGTCATATTCCACAAACTTTGATATATTGTGTTTTTATTTTCATTCAGGTCAAAACATTTTCTAATATCCTTTGTGACTTCCTCTCTGACCTATGGGTTGATTTCCAAATATTTGGAGTTTTTTGCAGGTGTATTTCTGTTATTCAGTTATAGTTTAATTCTCTCATGGTCAGAGAACATACTTTGTATAACATTATTCCTTGTAAATGTATTGAGACTCGTTTTATGCTCCAGAATATTGTCTACCTTACTTAGTGTCCTGTTGTCGGATGAAGTGTTCTATAAATGTTAATTAGGTCAAGCTGGCTGATGGTGTTAATCCGGTCTTCTGTGTTCTCACTGACTTCCTGTCTACTTTTGCTATCAATTACCGAGATTGAGTGTCACAATTTCCAACCATAAGTATTAGAACTACAAAATGTCATATAGCCACTTTAGCTTTCTTGTAGTTGGTATATCTTTTGCCATCCTTTTTATTATTAACTTTCCACAACTATTTGTTAAGTGCTATCTTTCAAGTACTATCTAGTTAAGTATTGCCTTTTTATTTAATCTAGCAATATCTGCCACTTAATTCAAGTGTTCAGAACTTTACCATTTAATGTAGTTATCTATATTGTTAGTCCATATTGCTCTTTGTTTTATGTTTATCGATCTTCTCTTTGTTCCTTATTTGCCTCTCCCTGTTTTTAAAATTTTTTTTATTATTTGGTTTTATTTTTATTATTAGGTGTAACTCTTTTAGTGGTTCCTATGGGGTATACAGTATGTTTACGCTTTTAAGTTATAATTTACCATCAAGTAATATTATATTATATAAATTCACACATGATACATGAACCTTACATCAGTATACATCTATTTTCCCTTTTATCTTTTTCTTTTGTGCTATGTTGCCATGTCTTTCACTTTTATATATCTCATAAAGTCCAGAATTCATCCCTTTATCCGTTTTGGTTTTTAAAGAGTTACATTGCCAAAAAAAAAAAAAAAAAAGTTGGGAAAAAAATCTGTTCTACATTTATTCACATTATCCATTTTTGGTCCTGTTCATTGCTTTATGTAGACCTGAATTTCTATCTATAATCATTTTTCATCTGCTTATAGAATTTCATTACTTGTTGAGGTGCATGTTCACAGATAATGGATTATTTCACCTTTTTTATCTGAAAATCTATTGTTGACTTAATTTCTGAAAGGTATTTTCATTCTATAAGACTTCCTAGTTGACAATTTTTCTTCAGTTTTCATATTTTAAAGATAAGTTGTTATTTGACTTGAATAGTTTCTGTCAAGAAAGATGCTTCATCCTTACCTTTATTTCTCTCTGCAATTTATCTTTTTTCTCTGGTTATTTCTAAGATTTTGTGTTTATCAATACCTGCCCCCTCAAGTTCACTGTGATTTTATTTTATTTTTTGCTTTCTTTTTTTCTTAAAGATTTATTCTGTTTGATACTTTTTGAACTTCCTGATCTTTTTGGTTTATGTTTTTCATCAAATATTGGAATTTTAGCCATTGTTATTATAAATAGTCTGTTCCACACTTCTGAAATTTCAGATATATGTATATTAGTGATATTGTCTCATATGTCACTGATTTTATGTTCTTTTTTATTTGGCTCTTTCCTTTTATTCTATGTTTAAATTCACTATATTTTCTTTTACAGTGTCTAATTTTCTAATCCCTGTAGTGTATTTTTACATCAGATATATTTTTATTCTTTAGAAGATCCATTTTAGTATGTTATATATTTTTAATTTTTCTCTTTGTTATGATCATATTTTTCTACCTTATTGAACTATGGGGAATATTTGCAATAAATAGCTTGTTTTTTTTTTCCATTTTTGGCCAGAGCGGAGTTTGAATCTGCCACCTCCCGCTTATGGGGCCAGCACTCTGCTCCTTTGAGCCACAGGCACTGCCCTATAATAAATAGTTTTATATTCTTGCCTGTTGGTTTCAGAATCTCTGTCATTTCTGATTCTTTTTCTATTTTCTGATTTTTTTTTCTGGATATATAAATTTCACTATATTTCTTTAAGTATTGTTAGGGATTTTTTTTTTCCTTGAACACAATTAAGTTACTTGGAAACAGTTGGATACTATTCTGTAAGCTTTGTTAATATGGATCCAAGGACAGTCTAGTTTAAGGCTAATTTATCTGGGTATTCTACCTAATGTCTACTGGATTATAAGATATTTCCTTTCATTATTTTAGAATGATAAGCTATTGTCTACCTCATGTAAGCTCCACCTGCTCTTTTTGATGTATATATTTTTTTCCCCAAGCCTTGGGTAGCTGCCTCTTGCTAATCTTTGAACATTCTCCCAAAACTCATGTTGGAACCTAAATTCCCTGGGTGGCAATGTGGGGACGTAGAACATTTAAGTCACAGAGGTGTCCAACCTACAGCCTACAGTCCACAGGCTGATTCTGGAAGGATTTTTTTGCTTTTTGGTGGCATCAGACCTTTTTTCCCTGGTAATCAGCTTTCGTTAGTTGTATATTTACTGAGTGGCTGAAGACAACTCTTATTCTTTCAAAGTACAGCAGAAAAGAAAAAAAGGTTGAGTACCCCTGAAATGGGGGTATCCACCTCCCTCCTATCCTAATGGGAGGTGTTTGGGTCATGGGGGCCTCTACTCTGACCACAACTTGGTGCTGTTTTCATGGTAGTGAGTGAGTTCTTGCTCTTGTGGGAATGAATTAGTTCTCAAGAGTATGGATTACTTCCCAGGAGAGTGGGTTGTTATAAAGTGAGGTTTCCTGTGGTGTCTGGTCTCTTTGCATGTGTCTGCCTTCCCTTCTGCTTCTCTGCCATGTGATACAGCTCTCACCAGAAGCTGAGCAGATGCCCATACCATGCTTCTTGGCCTTCCCAGCCTCCATGATCATAATCAAATAAACCTCTTTTCTTTACAAATTGCCCAATCTCAAGTATTCTGATATAGAAACATAAAACAGACTAAGGCACTTCTCATGAATGTGAACATCAGTACTTAGCCAACAATTGGAAGGGACTTTTCTGCATATCTGCTGCACCCTGTTCTTACTTTGTGCAACTTTCTTCTTTTTGGTACTCATTCCTCAAAGGCTAGCTTCCTTGCTGCTCTAAAATTCTGCCTCTCATCAAGACTGATGGGTTATTTTGGCCTCCCCTTCCTGTGCTATAACATGGAAACTTCCTGTAAGCAATCCACTAGTAAAAATATAGGACTGTTTTGGTCATGACCTTTCCAGTTGGGGCACTGCAGTACCATGTTCTGGGAAGCCCTAAGACCAAGGGAAGCTACGATGACTGGGATTGGTGGTCACTCAATACCATATTGTTGCTTTCCATTATTGTAGGGACCACAGTGCTATACTCTTTTTTCTCCAACATATGAAAAAAATATATAACATATGTATATGTATTTGTGTGTGTATATATATGCACATGTATATATGTATATATACACATTTATATATAAATTTATGTGTATACATATACATTTTTCAGTTTTCCGATTATTTCAAGTTGGTTCTGTTTTTATTTTTTTTTCTTAGAGATAGGGTCTCCCTCTTCACCCAGGTTGGAGTTCAGTGGTGTTGTCATAGCTCACTGCAGCCTTAAATTCCTGGGCTCAAGCAATCCTGCCTTGCTTCAGTGCCCAGTAGCTGGGACTATAGGTGTATACCATCAGGCCAGGCTAAATTTTCTTTCTTCCATTTATTTATTTATTGAGACAGAGTCTCACTTTGTGTCCTCAGTAGAGTGCTATGGCATCAGAGCTCATGGCAGCCTCCAACTCCTAGGCTGAAGCAATTCTCTTGCCTTAGCCTCCTAAGTAGCTGAGACTACAAGCACCTGACACAACACCCAACATTTTTTTTTTTTTTAATAGAGAAAGGGTCTCACTCTGGCTCAGGCTGGTCTTAAACCTCTGAGTTCAGGGCAATTCACCTATCTTGGCCTCCCAGAGTGCTAGGATTAAAGGCTTGAGCCACATTACCCAGCCCCTGTTTTGACTAGAAGTAAAAACCCTAATTTATCTTTAAGGTCATTTATTTTTCTATGTGGAAAATCAATTAAAGATGACACAAATAAAAGTGGGAAGACAAGCTGACACCTGTAACCAGTTCTTAGATGATGGAAGCCTAGACATGAGTAGTGAGTGATACGTATTATGGCACAAGGTAGGAGTTGTAATATACTTGAGAAATACGTCTAAACAGTCAAGGCCCTAAAACTACTCATAAAATACACTTTTACAGACAAATTTTAATAATGCAGGTAATTATGAATTCAACTACTGTGTTGTGGTCCAGCCTACATTTTGTTTTTTATCTTGACCACAAAGAATCATAAATGAGATACTCAGACTTGGGACCTGTAACCTTTATACAGAGAATCTGGTAGTGGGGAAGAATTTGGAAGAATGGTATCAGCAATTTACAAGCAGAGCAGAGCAAGAGACTATCATTCAGGGTATAAAGACTAGATCATGTAAGTGCCTCTCTGTGATGGAAATTCCCACTGAGTCTGCTGTGACCAGTAGAGAAGGAGTAACTACTTATGTGTCTAGACCCAGTGGACCCTCTCTCTGGACATCTGATATGTTCATAGCTATTCAGGCTACATAATGAGTCTGCTAGTCTATGTAATGCAGAAAGCTGGGCTTCACCAAGCTTTCCCCAGGGTCAAGGCAACAATACTTTTTATTTGTATCCTCTAGATTTTCCATCATATCATTCATCAAGATTCAGATGCCATAGAGAAGTTAACAGGATGTAGCCCTACTTCTAGGATAGCCTAGAATATCAAACTAGCGATGAGAATATCATTTGGGATATTGTATTCTGCAAGGCAGAGGAATTATGTTCCTTAACACATTTCTGATTTTACCTGCAAGAAGGCTCTTGGATTTGGCCTTTTTTGAAGGAGGTTGTGTGTGTGTTTAGCTGACAATTGTCCAATATACAAAACTGTCCAATATACAATGCATGTGGATTATTATGAAAGTTTTAAGACACACAAAAATCAAGAAATGTAAAATCCATATGGAGGGAAACGACGAAGCCAATGAAACTCTCCGAGCAATGCTGATAATCTGAGTAAGTTGAAACTAGCATGGGTGAATCAGAAAGGATACTGACAACTGTGTTTCTTGGAAGTGAAATAATGGACTATAACCCAGTGTGCCTCAATACTTTCATAGTGACCAATGTATACCAAAAGCTTTTGTTGAAATGTCTCACAGAAAGTCCAAACAAATCCAAATGGTTGATGTCAGATCTCTTCTGAGTGGACACAGAGAGCAAAATGTGGGGATTTAATGTCTGATACAGGAAAAAGAATCAAACCCAAGAGAGAAAGGGGAAGAGAGGCAGATGCCTTTATAACTTCATCAAGGGTTTTTCATACTCCTCCCAAATTGATCACGGATAGAAAGAAAAGGAAACTAGAGAATTTTGGTCATGATTGATGGTGAATGCTCATTTTTATTACATTTTGTAAAAACACATTTCTTTTACAAGGTGGCTTTCTTTTTAGATGATTTGGATGTTTGTGTTAACAGATAGCTTTGGGTGGCAGAAATCTGCAAAGTGGCAAAGAACAGATCTCTCCAAAGAGAATTCCAGACGAAGAATATAGAACTGAAATAAGCAAAAATTAGATTGTAAAATCTTTCATGGAAAGGACCACATATAACATAGATATTTAATCAATTACCTACCCTCTGTGCCCTTATTTGATTGTTTATCAAATATTTACTGAATGAAATCTAAAATTTGGGGAGTAATAACAGTCCATGGGCAAATGAGTTTGAAAATGCTACTCCAGACATTCCCTCTTGCAGAACTATTCCCTCACAATACACGTTAACCTATTATAGGCTCTGAGAAGGCCTATAGTAAATAAACCTATTTATTTATTTTTATTTTTATTTTTATTTTTTTGAGACAGTCTCAAGCTATCACCCTGGATAGAGTGCCATGGCATCACAGCTCACAGCAATCTCCACTACCTGGGCTCAAGCGAGTCTCCTGCCTCTGCCTCCCAAGTAGCTGGGACTACAGGTGCCCACCACAATGCCCGGCCATTTTTTTGGTTGCAGCCATCATTGTTGTTTGGGGGGCCCGGGCTGGATTTGAACCCAACAGCTCAGGTGTATGTGGCTGGAGCCTTAGCCCATTGAGCCACAGGCGCCGAGCTGAAATCTATTTATTTTTTGAGTGAACAAGTTTTTCACCAATGTTTTTGACCATGGAATTGCTTTTTAGGGAATATCAATTAGCATTCTGCAGAAATGCTACCTAATCCAATGTAAGTATGAGGTAGCAAAGCTGATCCTAAAGATGAGAATTTTAAGATGACTGTGATATTACATTGCACCGTTGTTAATTGAATCCATAACATAAAAACGTTTTAAGTATTTATGTGAAATTGGTTTATTGTATGAGCTGGACTTGATAAGTTTCAAGTACAGAGCAATTTTTATTTTGCTTCTGCTCCTTCAGATCTGATATTTTGACTATTTACCCTCAATTCCAGGTTCCTCTAACCCTGGAGTGGGGAACATTTTCATGTTGGAATACCTCATTAATTTAGCTGTAATCAGAAAGTTCACATTCTAGAAACTTCAATTGTATAAACTTAAAAATATATATTATTTTGTAAAAATCTAACCTTTTGAAGAAGAAATGTTTTGAAAAAAGACAGTTTTTTTTACATTTTTTTCCCCAAAATACTTGGCTATTTTCCCACATGACATATATACACTTAGTTTTATTGATACCTTGCAAAGAAATATTCAAGTTGCTTTTATTTGGTGTGATACCACACAGAAATGCTTTCTTATACAAATATTCTTTCAATAATTCACATCACTGATTATGTTCTAAAGTTTCACCCTATGTTCTCAATGAGATAAAATTTTGGCTAATGCCCATCCCTGTGATAACTTTAGAATGACAGGGTAAATCTACACTGAACACCTCATTGTTCAACTTTAGCACATTACAAAACTGACGATGCCATGTGGCATTTGCAGAAACATCATTCACAGTTCTTACAACTTTTTGAAAACTGTCACTTAAAACAGTAGCTAGATTTTGCTGATGCAAGATACAATGATCAGAAATGAAAATGTCTGGATCTTTTAATCTTTTTGTTTGTTTGTTTGTGCAATAAACCCTTCATGTTTTCCTGTCATGGAAAGTGCACCATCTGTACACACTCATTAAATTTACCAAATTCAGTTCAACTTCATCACATTTATCTTGAAAGTTTTTGGAGCTAGCTATTCCCTGTGTTCTGTTTGTAAGAGTGACAAAAAGCAAGTAACTCTTCGTAGCAAAGAACATTTTCTGTTACGACCCCAAGGAAATATAAAACCTACACCAAGTATTGGCTGATTTATCCAAAGTGATTGAGTAATACATATTTTCCTTTTGAAGTAAGGAAGTAATGAAGTTGTTATGTAATTCATGCTGCTAATCAGTTATGGTTCTTCTTGAAAGAGGCAGTTGTTGTACTTTGAAACATTTTTAGGATCTGAGCATCCTACAACTTTGACAATACATTCTTTCACAATCTCTACATCACTTCTTCCCTTTCACTCTGAGTACATAAACTACTTTATAAGGTGCTTCAGTGGCATTATTTACAGGTCTTATAGCCGCTTGAAAAACTTGTTTTTGCTTTTGTTTTGCACATCTTTTAATTTCTACAATACAACCTTTCATGCCTCTTCCTCTAATGTAAAATATCTGTGGCCTATAAGAGTGTTACAATACTGATGAGCATTGACTTTCTTTAGTGTTGATACTGCATTATCACAAATCAAGCAAATCATCTTATCTGTATTAGAAACAAGGTAAGATTGCAATTCCCAAACCTTATTACAAAATCTGTTTTCTTCTTTCAGCTTTCTCTTGCTGTTCTTTGATACGATGGGCTGTTAAGCAGACAGAATTAAAAAATACTGCCAAACTGTGCAGCTATTCACAAATTCTACTTCAAACAGAAACACAGTGCACCATTGTCAAAAGCTGCTAATGGGCTGGCAGATTCAACTCCCTCAAACTCTCCTCAACCAGCCTTGTGTGATATGGCACTAGTCAGGTAGGGAAAGTGAATGTAGTCACTGTCAGTTTAGCCCTTCTGGCTTACTAACGTTCTAATTGTGCTGATCAATCTGGGAGGACTATTTTCTTGAAACTTATTTTATTCTGAGGTATTTTAAATATGTTCACTTATAAAAATCAGAATACAAAAGATAAACAAAAATGCGTTCATAAAAATAAAAAGATTTGTTCTATAATAGTTGGATTCAGTCAGAGGCTACACTTATGGACCTAAAGGCTATGTGAAGTCTTACGGGCACAGGTTCCCTACCCTGCCTAGAAATCCTAGGCAGTTCTCTATTGGTTTTTCTGATCACCAAAAGGTAAAAAATTAAAAAAATCTTCATTTAGGCTTGGTGCCTATAGTACAGTGATTATGGCACTGCCCACGTACACCCAGGCTGGTGGGTTCGAACCCAGCCCATGCCAACTAAAACAACAACGACAATTGTAACAAATAAAATAGCCAGGTGTTGTGGCAGGTGCCTATCACAGCTATTTGGGAGGACAAGGCAAGAGAATCGCTTAAGCCCCAGAGTTTGAGGTTGCTGGGACGCCATGGTACTCTACCCAGGGTGATGTAGTGACACTCTGTCTGAAAAAAAATTCCTTTAGAGATAGTAAAAGTCTAGCTCAAAGTCTGATCTATGTAAACTTACGCTCTGTCTCCACTCACAACTCTGTTATCATTCAGGCTGGACCTGCCAGAGCAGGAGGAGGGGGCAGGTTGGTTTCCTCTTCTCTGTCTCCACCCCCTTTGCTAGCTGGAGTTCTGGACTCCAAAGATAGAGGGTGGTAGAGGAAGCAGGGGTAAGTGGGAAGGTGAAGTAAGAAGCTCTAACTTAGCTGTGGTATTGTTATAATCTGTCATTTGCAATCCTCTGAGCATAGTGAATATCCCAATGGACTTGTCTGTCACAGGGCCTTTTTTGAGTGTTTTGAAGATCTCTCTCTTTCCCTACATTGCCAGCCATCCCTCTCAGTAACGGTTCTCCTGGATACAGTTAGGCTTTGTCAGGCCACTTGCGACTTCTTTTATTCTCTTGGCTTCCAATGGTGCATCCCAATGGAGTCCTGACACCCTTCCAGGCAATTTCTTTCAAGATGGTCCAAGCTGTCTATTTTGAACAAGGTCCTGATTTGCTGCACCAAATTTTGGAAGCCCTACGTTTTCACAATATAGCTGCCCCAGACACCGGAGAGGCAGCTCTATCAGAGGGTTTTCAAGTGTTAGACCTCAGTCCCTGAAACTCCCTTAGACACATACCAAACTCACTGAGTGTTCTCACTGAAGTGTCCCTTTCAGCTTGTGTTAAGGAGGAAATGCACAAATCTGATGGGGCAAGTAGATAAGGATGCTGACTAAATTGACAAGCCCTCCCCCTGCCAAAATCTTCAGTGCCAACTTCCTTAGAGTCTCCTTGACAGGTGGGAGGTTACCCATGTGACAACATGGGTAGAATCACTTTCATAACCTCTTGGTGGGCCTCTTTGTAAGTAAGCTGTTACCTGTCTTTAGGTTGTGGGGTTTCTTGGACCCGATTGTTTTGGATTTCTTCTGACACATCTAGACAAGAGGAAATGCCTCCTTTAACATTCCACTGTACACGAATACACTTAATCCATACTAATATCTTTTATGAGAAGTATAATTAGCAGAGGAATAAAAGCTGAAATAAGAACTAGTCGTGGATAGAACCACTGAGACTTAATCATGTTATTTATAATGCACAAGTCTCACAAAATAAAGAAGAAGCCTCCCTCTGAAAGTATTAACTGTATGCACCATTTATTAGCTTCATGGGGAGTTTTACAGCCATTAGCATGTGGACAGAGATTGAATTCCGCTTGTAAAAGGCTCCCTTTGCTCTGCTGCTCAGTTCGTTTCATGGCCATCAGACAACAAATTAATTTCCCTTATAACCACTTATCTGTGCTTGGGTTGGCACTTGCCCTTTGGCTTTTGTTGTGTTTGACCTTTGCAACAATATCCTTGTTTTGCCCAGTGAGGGCCTTTTTGTTGTTTGCTGATTCCTAAAAAGCCCAAAGATATTAAGGTCATCAGCAATGATGCTGGAGAGTTAAGAGTCCCAGGCAAAGACATGAAAAAGCAGTTTCATACTGAATGTCAATTCTCCGATCCATGTTCAGGGATCAGTTGTGCATCTTACCAGGTTCAAACTCACACTTCTCTGAAATTTTTAAATTTTCTCACAAAACCTAGCACAGAGGCTCTTAATCATGGTGCATGCTGGAATCACTTGAGGAACATTTGCTGCAGCCCACTCTAATTCAATCAGAATCTTTGTGTTTGGACCCAGGTGTAAGTATTTTGTAAAACTCCCAGGTGCAGCTAGAATGGAGTGTCACTGCTAATCCCTCTTGCCTGGAACCCAGCTTCTTTCTGTTCATTCATAGCAGAACTTATAATTAAAACCCACATGAGACCTCCCTGCCTTGTAGAAGAGGCATGGCCAGTGCATTGTTGGGGCTACATGTTTGGTTTTGCCTGCTCAGTGCCTTTTTTTTTTTTTTTTAATAATTTTATTGAATCATAATTGTGTACATTGGTGCAATCATAGGGCACGATTCATATACATTCAGAAATGTTTTGATCGTACTGTTACAGATAGCCTTCATGGCATTTTCTTGATCACTATATAAAGACATTGATACTCT